>BFEA01001212.1:30165-41054 GCA_003427395.1 Chara braunii
CCTCTCGGGGCCTCGCTCCTCTTATCGCTTACTTGCACTGACGCACAGCTGGATGGTAATAAGGCAGGCTTCTCGGAGCCTCGCTTCTCTTATCACCACCCCTTTTCCTTAGCCGTGCAGTTAGGGAATAGGGCATATCTCTCAGGACCTCGCTCTTCCTATCACCCTTGCAAGTTCTCTCGACGAACTCGGTCGTCGCTTTCAACGCTTCTTTAAGCCCTGAATCATTAGAAAGTCTTTAAGCTCATGCGGGTAGGCCATACGAAACTTGTACCCCACATATCAAAAGTCTTCCGCTTGATCTCCGAACTGTGTTAGTTTAGGACTTTGAGAAGATGCAGACTTTAGTCAACTGTAGGGCAAGAATTACTTGATGCTATCTATTTTTCACAGTGCTTTGACCAATAACACGCACAATCCTTCAATCCATTGTGAACCCCACTTTATCAATGTCACTTGGTCTATTAAGCAAGGCAAGTCTGCACGGAGTCGATTCCCTTGCGGGCACATTCCCCAAAAACCACTCACATAGCGAGACAGTTTCACAAAACTTCTCGTTCTCGCTATGTTTTTCAGCAACAGTTAGTCATACCCAGTCCTTTTCTGTCAGATCATGGCAGACGATCTGCGCACCGGCCAACTCACGACTATAACAAAATAAATAATAAATAAATAAATAAATCTGAAAGGCATATATGCTAGGAATATGAGTGAGAACGATGTACTGAAAGTCTAGCTGCGAAATCATACAGATGTCAAGGTAGTCATGTACAAGCACATAACACAAATGTACCGAGATTCAATCCAAATAAGAGCAATACAATGAGCTATTGAGCCAATGTTCAAGTCCTCAGACCATATTAGCACAGTAAGCCCCTCTCTATCTGGCGCCCCGCACCCAGCCTACACTACTTGCCTATCCTCCTCCAACCGCATTCATGCAGCAGGCTCACTTCGATCTCAAAGACCAATGTACATGGCGTCAACACCATAGTCCACCGTTCACACACATAGGTACGTATCACTTCTTTCTTTTCTCTTTATTTCTCTCTCTGTCTCACTCTCTGTGTATGTGTTTTTCTCCGTGTGGGTCACAGTGTGCACGCCACAGTGGTTGTGTGAGTGTCGCTGTGTATCTTTGTAAATGTGTCACTGTGCATTGTGCCCCTATGTATGTGTGTCACTATGAATCTGTGTACATCATTGTGCATTGTCTCACTGTGTGACTGTCACTGTGAATGTGTGTTGCAGCGTCTGTGTATGTGTGACTGTGTGTTTTCACTGTGTATGTGCGTATGTCTGTCACAGTTTAACTGTGTGTGTATGCCATCGTGACTATGTCACTGTGTGTGTGCGTTACCGTGATTGTGTATATCTCTACTGCATGTCTTCTCTGTGTGTCTCTGTGTGTATCATTGTGTGTTTCTCAGTGTGTGTGTCTATCTGTGTGCGAGTCACAGTGATTGTGAGACGGTGCATGTCGCATAGCGTAATGGTGTAGACCAGAACAAGAACCGACCTCTCCCACGTAGTACATGATAGCGCATCGAAGGACTGGAATACCAATGATCAGACCAATCAATGTCGTAATGCAGACCAAGCATACATCATCGTCATCGCAGGGTGTGAAGGGGTTTGACGCTCACACAGGAGGAATGCGCCAGTCCCCAAACATACACAGACGAGGAGGCGGAAGCCTGAGATTAGACGAAGAAGAGGGGAAAGATGGGAATATAGTCAACACCAAGTCTTCGATATAGGTCCAAATAATCCCTCATTCATGTGATTGTGCCACAAGTCAGCTTCCAAAAATAAAATAAAATGTTGCTTGTCGATTAAGTCAGGTTGAATGAAATGAACTAATATGGAATGCAAATAATGTACCTTATATGAATGCAAAAACTGGAAAACAAATGGTGCATAGAGTCATAGTATAGACTATATCAAATATACCTCCAAAAGAGAGAATTCCGCAAGAAATTCAGGTGGATTTATCCAAATGTGTCATCTCGAACATCAATGATAAACAACACATGGACATCTCTAAAGCATGGCAATTGAAGAACAAACTAAAGGGTTATATATTATCACTGTTGGATATAAATCCCGGTGAAACATATATTGAATGCCCGAAGACATGGTTTGAGAAAACCAGGTCCGTCTTCTTCGAATCTGCGCACAATCAGATCATCAAACAAACGGAGAATGAGATACTCCAACAAGCAAAGAACACGTACTATGCATGTGGACTTGGAAAAGTAATCAGATGGGATGATAGTGGATCCTATAGAAATGCGTATGTTATTCCGAAAAACAAAGATGTATCCGAGAGTCGTCCGATTGTTCCAACATATAATGAACCCTCAAGCCAAACATCAAAAGTCCTATCAAGAGCCTTGAATTTTTTTTGTAGTAAATGACAACTAGGATTTGCCTTGCATGATACAAATCAACTGGTTCCAAAACTAAAAGAGTGCAAGAATACAGCGGTACAGACATATGGATAAAATGTCACTACAATAAGTTCGATATATTACGTGAAAGACATGTTTTCCAACCTTGATCAGACACATGTCATGAATGTCGTACAATGGATACTAAGTTTGACAAAAGAAAGAAGGAAAACGCATTTGTGCTATAAGATAAGGGAGAAATACATAAATTTCGAAAAAGCAAGTGGGATATATGAATGGAAAACATTGGAGATTGCGATCTTAAGCGATCTCCTATATTTTGATATTCACCACGCATACTTTAAATCACAACGAATATTATTACGATATATCAAATGAGTACCCATGGGCAAGAGATCCAGTTCGTCGATCGCAAACATGATATGCACATATGACGAATACAAATGATATTCAAAAATCGGTATGGACCAAAAACTTGTACATGGTATGAGATTTGTTGATGATGTTATGATCGCAATAATTGCGAATCGTAACAATGCTGAAATTGAAACTACATGCATGAACTCATTCAAAAACTGTTATCATTCATCGTTAAATTTCGAAACCACAACTAGTACGAAATAAAATTACTTAGAGATAAAAATCACGAAAAAAATTATTGCCTCTTATAAAATGTATACATAAACTTAAGAATGAAGCTACACTCCGGGAGGTGTTGTTAAGTTTTTTCTCTCTTCGGTCTATCCTTCATTTCAGGAGTGTCGGTTTCGTGAACACAAAAGTGTTAACGATAAAATGATAACAAATACATATCACACAAATTATTTACCCGCCATACTGAAATTGTATTACACGAAACTCAAATTATTGGAATACCCATGGAAGACAACACATCTGACAATACTAGCCTTCATTAAAAACTGTACGGACAACATTGTGTAAAATATATTCTTGAAATTTCTGGAAGAAAACGACTGAAAAAATTGAAAAACAAAACGAACGTAACACGCAAGACAATTACAAATGTTTGTGGTAAGGAAAACCAGTATGCTCCCCAGTCTACTAAAAAAAAAAATAAAGATATAAAATCAAGTACCCGCATATGAAGTGCCAAATTCGACGACCAAAGCCTCTCGTTAAAGGGTATACAGGATTCTGCGAAACAGGTCGAAATATATTTTTGTTTCAAAAGTCCGGATACAAGGATATATAACAAACAACCAGAACCTGAACGGAATTCAGAAAATTTAGTTTTCAGATTGTCAGATCTTCCACCGAAGCGCTAAAAATGAAAATGACATTTAATATATGACCTTATTAAGAATAAGTCGACAATCAATTGATCTCTGATTTCATAAAGCGAAACGATACAAACTCCGTGACTTGCGTCTGAATTTCAACATCATGAGGGGAAAAAAACAACAACAATAAATAAACAAATAAAGAAATAAAATAATGAATTCACGAATTTCGAATACCGGTACTACATACTGGGGCATGGATACTTTTTTAGAATATGAAAATACATACATTTTTTGCAAGGACTGAATACTTCTATAAAGTGCGACCACGAAAGCCCCTTGCGCAGGAACAGATCTCAAGATTAGCTCCTGAGACCCCGTCCTTGATACACCCGCTGACATCACTGGACGATAGTTTCTGGGTAATCCCTAGACTCATAGCAGCAAAAGGCCAGAACCGGGACAGCGCGAAAGAACCTCAAGAGGGACTAGTTTTGGACACAACTCCTCAAGGGTTGGCTCGGACTCCCTGCCTCATAGGCCTCCACTGTGCCGCTGGAGGACGTCGCACGCTAGCCCCTCTTCGGTAAGAGAGAAATAACTGACCTGAAGAGGAGGACGTTCTCCAGCTCAAACGGACCATGGAACGCCTGGGTCAAAAAGGGAGAGAAAGTTAACAACAGTCGTATTTTTCATCACCACTTCAAGACACCCTTCACCACTTCAAGATGCAGTTTGCCTAAACAGGTGGTTTTCAGGGTCTTCGGACCTTTCACCACTTAAGAACACCCTTCACCACTTCAGGATGCAGCCTGCCTAAACGGGTGGTTTTCAAGGTCTTCGGACCTTTCACCACTTCATGACTATTCAAGATTTCCAGACTGCCAAAAACTCTCACTTCACCACTTCAAGATGCAACCTGCCTAAACATGTGGTTTTCAAGGTCTTCGAACCTTTCATCACTTCAGGACCATTCGGGATTTTCATACTACCCAAAACTCTCACTTCAGAATTTTCATTCCTGAATTTTCAGCTACCCGTTAACCGTTTGTGACCCTGCAACAAGGAGACCGGGTCACAATTACAGGGGAATCAGAGACAAGTTGGCGACAAAATAGAAGTTCGGCAGAGTGAAGTCCTGCTCAGTAACCTCTTCCTCTGAGTCTGCCATGCTCAAAATCGGTTGGCCCAAGATCGTCCGGACAGAACGATGTGGATTGAAAAGGAGCGTATAGTGCATCTGGACGTACAAAAGATGTGATACCTAGTACGAATACAAACTGGAGTTCCCATTCCAAACCTGCCTCTTGCCCCCGATGAATGGAGATGGCGCGTTGTCGAGCGCATCGGTCCGGCACCGCACAAGGCAGCGCGGGACCCTCCCGGCCTTGCACGCAGGAGTTAGTCTAAATCCTCGTCGCGAATATACATGGAGCTTCCGCAAGCCGCTCCGGCCAAGTGTGTCAGTCATACCTCTTGGGAGCCCCTACGACAGGACAGGGCCTACGCGAGGCACGACTTACCTCCACCTTACGGGAGCTGTCACCTCCCTTCGGTGGGCGTATCCCCGTCGAGCTACCAGTCCACAATACGAAAGCTGATCAGCTACAATCGCAGAGGTAGACCAGCCAAGGGCGTTTTTTCGTTCGCTGTAGCATAGGGGGCACGCGCGGTATTACTCCTCTATCGGACCTATACGCGAACCGACATCTTGGGGGGCTGAAGTCCCAAGCGCGATTCGTCGTCGGTCGACTAGGACGCATCCCACTCACCACGCGCACGCCACTCTAAAAAAAAACACGAAAATAAAACACACGCACGTACGCAAACATACACAAATGACGCGGATAAACAACGAGACAACACTCCTAGTTTCTTAGCGACCGTCCCATAACGCTCTGAAGCGGAAATCGGATAGGCGTCACGCGCGAGGTTTAGTATAAAACCGCGCGGACACAAGACCTACTCATATCGACTAGCAATGCAATGATTCGCAAGCAGTCGCCATGGTGGCGTACTATGTAGTACCTATGCTCATGCGGTCCTCGTTAGTCTCGAGGGTCGCCTTCGACACTCAAGTGTCGGCTGACACGCGCCTTGAGGGTTGATCTCTAGACGCTGGACAACCGCCTAGTGTGGTTGAGAGCCACACCCTCTTCTGTACCCTGCGGAGAGTGGGTGGTACACAGGTTCGTACCTGTGGTGGCAATCGTCTCTTATGACCCTGGTAACCAGCTCCTTCCCCTAGGGCCTAAAAGCGAGTAAAGGGGTTTGAATTTGACGGCAGCCACGGACTACAATGTCCAACTATAATAATTTTAAAGAACAAAAATAGGCCGAAGTTCTTCCTATCCCAAAATCACAACCTTGGGTAACCTTTTCGATTGGCACCAACGGTCTATACTGATCCTGAACACACATGCATGTGTACGAATCCCTTAATCCCATAACTCTAGACACTAGGACGGTGAAACGTCGCGTGCAAGACTTTGATATAAAGTTGCGCGGTTGCAATCCTTTCCTACATCAACCACGATGATAGTCCTACGTGGTAATCGCAGTTTCGGCCTCGCGATATTGAATGGCTGAAGGAATATATCGTGAGGGGTTACCCTTCACGATATTGAACGACTGAAGGACATGTCATGCAGCCCTTGCGACATTTCTGCCCTTAGGGTTGGGTGTCTCGACGGGTAGGGCAGATAGGCTCTACGCGAGGGAAGGTTCCCTCCCTGCGGAGTCTAGGGTCTGGGATGTCCTCGACAAGGACCTCGAATCCACGCCCATGACGAACGTCCGACTAAGGAATCCTTAAGAAGCATACAACGATATAAAGGGGAGGTTTCTTTCCTCTCTCGGTCCCAACCCCGATTTTTACCCTTAACCGAGGCCCGCTTAGGCCATACGGACACTCAATATAAATACACATATATATAGGGGGTAAGTATGTGACGATCACTTCTCACAGTCACAGTGGGACTCCTCACAACCATATGTATACGTGTGATCGCAGACAGTCAAATCCAAAATCCGAATCACAGAACATACCTGCAATCACATCAAAGAGTCAAACAAGAGCCCACACACTGCATGGAGTTAACCCCAACCACTCTCTATACTCATACCCCTCGCGTTAGCCATGCAAGCCCCAACCTCTTGTCCAACCAACCATAATTAAATACTCAGTACCTTTGTTAAATGACCATTCAATAAAAGTCCGGGTGAAACCTTAACAAAACAATAAAATCACCAAGGCTAAAGCCTTTAAGGTTTAGTATTGAGGGTGAAGCACCGGGTATCGCAGCCAGAATGCACAGTGCGGAGCGGTTCCTCGAACACATAGTGCCGGTAGTAGTCTCTCTCGCAGCTCTACCACCCTCAGACTGTTGCAGCAACCTCTCCCTGTGGCCCAAACACTCCCCTCACACTACACCTTTGCTCCCCAACACTGTGCAGCAGCCATATAGCCCTCAACAACCATAGCCAGAACAACGCAGCAGTCTATAGCATGCTCAGCGACCGCTATTGCAGACTCCGCAATCAACACGAACAGCAGAGTGCACAACTACAGAACAACAAGGGCGCTACTGTGGCCAGAGTGTCCAGTAGCAGGTGGCGTCCTCAACAACGCGTGACAGTCTTGTGCCTAGTCAATGAAGCAGGCCCAACTGCAATAACCGATATAGCATCAACAACTCCCTCGAAGAATCGCCTCCGCAGCGATGGTCAACAACTAACAGCAGTCGCATTTTGCTGAAGCCGTCGGTATGGGCAACAAACGCAGCAAGAAGCTTAAGCATTAATGAGCCGAAGTAGTACAACTAGTAATAGATTGTGGCCGACCGTGACAACTGTAGCCGACTGTAACGGCCAGCAGAACCAATCGAAGTGCGTGATGGTGCTGGCCAAGATACTGCGGCTTAAGCTTTTGTCGACCTGCTACTTCATCCCAACAAGAAGGTCACCGCCCCAGCTAAACCTCTCGCTACCTCCATCGATAAGATGAGTAGAGTAGCAATCGATAAGTAAGCCTCCACTCCTTCAACCGGCTATGTGCCACTGCCTGCAATCGTCTGAGCAGCACTGAATGGGCTTTCCGTAAGATCCCGACCAGGTGCGTTCCCCTTTTCTCACTCCCTTCCGTTCGCACAACTCCCGCAACCCCTGCGACGGGACGCGCTTATTCCCTCATCGGATAGAGACCACCATCACGCGCGCAGCTGCCGAAAACCACCACCCGAGACCATCGCTCATCTATCTTTGTCAATGATCAAAGGGGCCTAACATCCTTCTTCTCATCATGTTCATCACTTCGACAGTACTGCGCGACACTCGCTTTGTACGCATCTCGAGCCAGCCACTACCCAAAACTGACTCCACTAGTAAGGTCACCCCTCCCCAACGCCTATGTTTAGATTTTTAGTCCACTCGATTCTTTTAGGAACCCGGTGGCAACCCGTTTCTCTCCACTCCCACCAACTCTCCTTCAGCCATTGCTTCGCGCACCGCCTATTCCTTACTAACTCCCTCCGCACTCACTCGCCTGAACCAACTTCGTAGTCGAACTCGCCTTGGACAGAAACCCTGGATTCGGCTCTTAGACCGCCAAAATCCGTTAAGGATGGAGGACACTAAGCTTTCTCCGCCCCCATCACCTCTTCTTCTGTGCTACGGCCATCTCCGACTTCATTCCGAATACATCTGGCGTGCTTTTGCGACCGGATCCTTCCCTATCTCTGTTGCCCGTCGCCTCTCCGCCCTGCTTCACCGTGCCGCCTCAGCGCCTGTCCCCCACAACGCTCCTGTTGTCGTCACCCCGGTCCCTCAACACCACGTGGTCTAACAACACTCACCCCCCCCAAAGATCGTTTTAGTTGTCGGACCCGCTCTCGTTTTATGCGCGTCACCCGTGCACCGGGGCTACGCCAATCTTCCCTGTATCGTTCAAAATTTAACAGATGTCCCGAAAGACTCCATCGGGGCAATGCCCCTCGGTACCGCCAGACCCAGATGGCCTTTGCGCCGGGCCTACCGGCGAAGAGTGGGTTTTGCTCTCAGGTGACCCCAAGTTTCGCCCACTTAGACCCCTCCCCTTTGCCTGGGCCCGACCGCGGTTTGTAAGCCAGGCCCCGAAAGGGGCGGAACAATAATAATAAAAAGGAAAACTTACAAAGACGGATAATTAGGGAAACAAGGGGCTGTTGGCACCTTGCCAGTCCCTTGGGTCGAGCCCGTCACCGCGTCTATTAGCAAAAAGTGAGGGGGATAGCCTCGGCGGGCCCTCAACCCCTCGGCTTTCTCCATGCTGCTCCGCTGCTCCGTGCCGCTGCCTGCTGGCCTCGATCCTCGCGCCTTCGCTATAACAGTCCAATGCCGTAACCTATAGGGCTAAGCCCAAGTCTAGAACCAACAGGCGCTGAATCTCATATAAGGTGGTGCGGCCCAATGCTTAATGTTGAGGAAATGTCTAGGGCCTCACCTCCACCTACAGCCAGGCGTGCGGCCGCTAGGTATCCATGCCAACCTCCCCAACTGTGTCATGGTCGTCCTACGTACCATCCTACATACCAGACCTGCCGCCGGTCAAGCACGGCAAACGAGGGTCAATCTATTAATCCTTAGTCTAATCAGTAATGCAAAATCAAGTTGAACATCTATGCCAACATTACGATCAAAAGGGTAAAATCACACGAGCGCCTTAAAATTGCGCGCCCACTCACCCTATCTACTCAGACAACTCTGGCCCATACGCAGGCAACCACCCTGACCATGCGTGGACACTCAAAAAGTCTGAACCAACGGCCCTTCTGCCACTTGCAGAAACCAGGGCGGACACCCTTGTAAGGGTATTCGCGCCGACAGCTTACCGGACCATATTAAGCGACGTCCCCATCGTCCCGCAGGATCAAAAACTACCAAATCACCCATATTCCAAATACTGCCGAGAAAGGAACCAATCCGATTAGCCGACAGACTCAGGTTTGAGGCCTCCATCAGTCCATGCCCACACAACTATATGCTGCCAGGATTTTCAACCTGGGTCTCCATTGTCCTGACACTAGGACGCCGGTGTACTACGCATCAGTACTACAACATAAGTTCCAAAGGCCCTCACAACCGTCCTCTTTCCCTTGTCCTAGACAAACGTCGGTTTCTCGTTAAGTGTCCCTACTAGCATCTACCCTGCAAGCAGGGCCTCAACCAGGGACGCGGGCCCTAACTGAGACCCTTGAAGGCATTCTAGCCTTTCCTCTCAAAATTTCTCATAATCAAACACATATTTATATGTGTCTTTACATCTCATCTCGGCCCCTTCCGCGGTCTAGTACAAAAGTGTTGGGTCTCCATCTTGGCCCACCATAGTCTGGTTGATCAAGCCAGATCTACGGCCCACCGTGTTGTTATTTAGCGGCAGTGCCCTCGTAGGTTGCGCCACGATAGGCTTTCTCCTGATAAGCATTCAATCAGGACTTCCCAAAAAACTCATATGACTCGACTCTTATCCCACGCTGTTCCGCATGAGTGAAACTCTCCTAGGCGTCCACACCCTTTAAGTCTTTACTCCTTCGGTAAGACGTGAGCCCGCGGCCAGGTTGTTCCGGCCAGCAGCCATCCCTAGGGGTTACGACCTACTGGTGCTAAAACTTTACCGTTTACCTCGGTCACACACACACATACACAGACACATAGACACACCTACAGACACACACATACAAACACAAACACAGACACACACACATACACACACACACACACACACGGGGGCACACACACACATACACACACACACACACACAGGGGCACACACACACATACACACACACACACAGATACACCAAGCACCTACCGAGCCACTCCAACCGAGCCACTTCAAGCACCTACCGACCGAGCCACTCCAACCGAGCCACTTCAAGCACCTACCGACCGACCGAGCCACTCCAAGCACCTACAGACCGAGCCACTCCAATAACCTACCGACTGAGGCACTCCAAGCACCTATACCGACCGAGGCACTCCAAGCACCTATACCGACCGAGGCACTCCAAGCACCTATACCCTGCCTACCCTATGCGCGTTCACCCACCCACCGACCCACCACTCACCCACCTACCGACCCACCTACCGACCCACCTACCGACCCACCACTCACCCACCCACCGATCCATCACTTACCCACCCACCCACCGACCCACATGTTCACGCCCCACCCATCCACCCACCACCCACCCACTCA
>BFEA01001212.1:65741-85938 GCA_003427395.1 Chara braunii
AAAACCAACACCAAAAAAAAAAAAAAAAAAATGTTGGCGGTTGGCGAGCGGGTCGTTTGTGGGCTGGCCTTCGACCGTGGGCGGGGCCGTTTGAGGCCAACGGGTACCTTTTCCTGCGAACGGCCCCGATTGCAGGCCGATGACAACCACGGACGGCCTAGATCTGAGCGCGATGAGAAAAGTTTCTCATCGCGCTGAGATCTAGGCCGTCCGTGGTTGTCATCGGCCTGCAATCTGGGCCGTTCCGTAGGAGTTTCTATATTTGCATCAAACTAGCTCATCACGGCAGCTAATGCAAACATTCTACGGCCGTGCAATGCCCTCTCTCTCTCTCTCTCTCTCTCTCTCTCTCTCTCTCTCTCTCTCTCTCTCAAATGCCCTCTCTCTCTCTCTCTCTCTCTCTCTCTCTCTCTCTCTCTCTCTCTCTCTCTCTCTCTCACACACACACACACACACACCCAATATATCTAGTTCTCATGGTATCCACTCTCTCTCTCTCACCCGCGCGCGCCCGCGAAAACTTGGCATTGGCAACTCCTATGGGCTCAACCCACAATGGTCTTGAGCGAGATCCAATAGAATAGCCGACAATTAGGACGGGGAGGGGTCGAGAGGGGGGGAATAAAGAAAGGAGAGCTCACAATGCTTAGGATGGGGCCTGGGGTGGTGAGGGAGGGGGGAGGGGGGAGGGGGGAGGGAAAACAAAGGGGTGAAGGTGGGGGGGGAAGGTTGAATATCGGAGGAGAATGTCTATAGATGGGAGGAGAAGGTGGGGTGGGGGTCGCAATGTGCACACGTGGCAACGGAGGAAGATCACAAGGGGGCGAGGAGAAGCAAAAGAAGGAGAATGGGGAGGAGAGGGCATTGCGGACGCACCCTTCAGGATGTACCCTTTTTTAGTTACTCTTCTCTGTATCGTTCCAATTTTCCTGGATGTTCCCAAGGCCTAACTTTTTTTCCCGTGACTTCTTATCTATTCTTTCAGGTCTCTGAGAAGGATCAACCCATAACAGTTTTTTTTGTCCTTTTTTTTTTTTTCAGCCCACAATAGTCTTGATTGGGATCCGAACGAATAGCATGCAATCAGGGAGTTCGGAAGGTCGGGATCCCAATCAAGACTATTGTGGACGCCCAGCGTAGTCTTGATTGGGATGGGGAGAGAGGGATGGGATAAGTGGGGAGGAGGGGGATATCGGGAAAGGAAGCTCATAAATTCTGAAAGCAAAGTCATATGCATCTTGAATCCGAACCGCGCAGCATTCCAAACTCATTGCAACAAATGTCAATAGCTTGTAATCGAGTGGTTCACTGAATGTCACGGTCATGTACATATCCTCATCAGTAATATCAACCAACTTTTCAATGGTTCGCATGCGCTCGATGAAAAAATTATGGAACTGAACACACGACATGAGATTCTCTGGATTCCGCCCCTGAAGTGCATGGTATAAACATTGTCATAGACTATATGGTTCACTTGCAGGGGCATCTGGCGGAATGAAGTACTCAGGAGGAACCAGCATCCCAAGATTCAGTGGGGATGGTGCGTTATCAAACTCCTCAACATACTTCTCATTTCAGTTCTCTAGGTTCAAGGTGGGATCGAACAATGCTTTCAAAGGAGGGTGAAGAACATTCATGTCAAACTCTGACTTGGGCACAAGTCCACGCATGTGAAAGGCATTTTTTATCTCAATAGTTTGAGGAGTCTTAGTCTTGACCCATTCTGCAACCCAATTAGGCTGCGTGACCATCGCGTAAGATGGACACTTACAGTTGCGTGCCTTAGTTTGCATGCTTATGTCATGGAGTGCCTTGTCAATGTAGGCATCATACTTGTTGTTGTAGTATTGTTGAAACCCACGATTGATAGCGACATCGAAAAACTGCAAAATGAATGTCAATTTGGGAGGAACAATGAGGATGTGCATATTTATTGCCTTCAACCGCTGATTTTCTACCAACTTCATATGTCGGTCATAGCTATCAATCATGAGAAGAACATATTCACGATAAAAAATGGTCTCAAGGCGGGAGACAATAGTTCTGTTAAAGTAGTTTATAAATATTTCTTTACTGCACATCCCAGTCATGTTGACATTCACCAAAACATCAGAATCCACGTTTATTCTTCAAATTTGAGAATATGACATGAGGCATTAATATCTGGTCAGCCAACGAGATTGTGAATGTTGTTGTGAAGCATTCAACAAAAAATTCCCATGAGAAATGAAAGTTGAAAAAACATTCCATAAAAAAAAAATCCTTCATATTTACAAATTATCATCCCAATGTTTGTCCAATTTTAAAATTTTCAATTTAATTTGATAAGTTCTCATTTAAATATGAGATTTCCCTTCCAACTACATCTATTTGTTCAAGATGGAATGAAAGTCTGGACGAGTTTATGAAATGTTTTAATTAGACTTTTATTATATTACAACAAATATCGACTAATTTAGATTGGATTAACCTATTTATGATTGGAAATCCTTACTTAAAATGGCAGTCCAATTAAAATATTTCATGAACTCATCCAGACTTTCATTCCATCTCTGGCATGTAGTTCAAATAAGAAGGGATACCCCATTCTTAGAAGGAAAGTTTTTAAGTAAGACGAAAAATTTCAAAATTGGAATTACATTTTTTAAAATGGAATGAAAATTTGGAATTTAGAATGTAATTTTACTATAGAATGATTATTTAATTCTAGGAATTTTTTCTGTTGTTGTGAGGAGTTCCTCCATTTCTCAACAACACCTCACGACTTCCTCTCTTTGTAAGTGTTGATGATGATTCTATATTAAAGTCCAAGGTACTTAACCCATGTTGAAGACATTTTTTAAATAAAATTTGTGATTTTCA
This sequence comes from Chara braunii, assembly GCA_003427395.1. NCBI lineage: Eukaryota > Viridiplantae > Streptophyta > Charophyceae > Charales > Characeae > Chara > Chara braunii. The sequence goes on from BFEA01001212.1 coordinate 68,607, forward strand.
ATGATCGTTTGACATTTGTGCATAAAAACACGACAAGTGTCATCAACACCCTCCGACAATATCCGTGAAGTTGTTTGGCGGTGTGAAACAAAATCCTTACAAACCTTCAATCGTGTAAGTCAACTAGTTGATGCAAGGAATCGTGTTTGACCAACATCACCTTCATTGTTCATATGCCCCCCAACACCGTCCTCCTCATTTGTTGCTTTTCTTTTCTCATTGTACAATAGTTTTGCTCTAGCTTCAATGTATCGATCGTGGACACGCAAACTTTTTTGTTTTTTTTCCAGCACTCATTCCTCAAAGACTTTTTTCAAATCCTCAAATTATGTCTTTCTCCCTCCCCTTCGAAGCCGACATTGAGTTCTGGCAGTTGTCATGAGATCATTTAGGGCAACCTTCATTCTCGTCATTTTTTCAATCTAGCCTCTTAGAGTCCTTATGGTTATTCTATGCCTCAATGACAAAGCTCTCAATCCATGCCTTGTTGAACCCTTCATATATGAATGAACAATGTCCAACTTCGTATTGATGGAGAAACCTTTCCGACTGTTGGCAGCAGTCCACAGACGAGAAGTCATCCCTTGTGGCAATAACTATGAATAAACAATAAAAACAATGATTTATTTTAGTTGTTATTCGCTTTGTTTTCTATTATTTGTCACTTCAAGATAATTTATTCAGAAAAAAAAAAAAAAAAAAATTCAGTAGTTGATTCAATAAGGAGCATAATATTTGTCTCACGATTGAGCACAGAGCCCTTCAAACCCTAAGCACAAGACCCATTTCCACTTTATAAGCCTTGAGAATAATATTTTTTTCTCAACCTAGAGTAATAAGCTCTGTTTTGAAGCTTGAGCGTTGGACTATTTCTCAGTCTTTAGCCCCCTGACTCTCAACCTTGAGGACTGGGCTTCATCTCAGCCATGAGCACTTGGCTCGGTTTGTGATGTATCTGCCTTGGACACTGAGCCCAAAAAGAGAACGTACTGATTCTTCAGGGGAAAAAAAAAAAAAAACAGCGAGCACTACAAGTGAGTGTGTGTGTGTGTGTGTGCATGTGTGTGTGTGTGTATGTGTGTGTGTGTGTGTGTGTGTGTGTGTGTGTGTGTGNNNGAGAGAGAGAGAGAGAGAGAGAGAGAGAGAGAGAGAGAGAGAGAGAGAGAGAGAGAGAGTGTGTGCACACTCTCTTTGTTGCTGCTACTGTAACCACCAGGGTAAACAACGAGAGAGATCGTATAGTTGCCTGGTGTTGGGAGGGTCATGTGGTGGAAGAGGGAGATAGGCACGGATATGGACAAAGAAGAGAACACATACACACACACACACACACACACACACACACACACACACACACATAGATAGAGAGAGAGAAAAAATCCACACGGTAAGCTGTGAGAGAGATTGTATACCAAGTTGGTGCTTTGAGGGCCCTGGCGGACTCTTTTTTCTTATATCTGCATGAGATGAGGCAAAGTAAGGCTTGTTCCAAGTGAGCACACCATTTTGTATCACACAGAAGATGGCACAAACCATCTACCAATATGGGAAGAAGTAACCCCGCCCCCCGCCAACCTCTCTCTCTATTTCTTTCTTTCTTTCTGTGTGTTTGTGTGTGTGTGTGTGTGTGTGTGTGTTTCTACCTGCATATCTCCCCAATGCATCCCCTCCTATTGCCCCGTGTGCCGCACTATGTACACAATCACTTCCTGCAAATGTTCTAAAAAAAATGTAACAACAATTCATGCATGCAGACATCTCCCGAAAGACTGAATGTCGTGATTATACATCTATGTGCATAGAAGACCGCTTGTGCACCCTCCAACTGATAAAAAAAAAGAGGCGTCGCTCCACCGATGACCGTGTATGGTATCCGGACAGTTTTGCCTCCCTCAGAGTCAACACAATACACGCTCATCATGACTATATCTGGCAGGAAGTCTACTCCTTATACATCGCGATGAGGGTGGGTACCTTGTATTAGGGGAAAGAGGCATATATATATATATATATATATTTCTCCTTTCATTTTACGATAGATGTGCTCACATATACCTGAGCAAAGAAAAACGTAATGATGTTAATTTCCTCGAATAAAAATGCTCCATGTAAAAAAAAAAAAAAGCCCCTCCTCATCAAAGATGTGCTCGTCATTACACAAAAGCCTACTTTTGCGATATCTTGACCTCTAGACGTAGACCTAATGAATTGGAAGTATGACAAACTCATATTATCGATCTATGGGAAGTCGTTGATGCTCGCATCCCTCACGTCGGTCGGCTGGATCTGGACAAACCACTAACCACGGAGGAGGTCAAAGCAGTGTTGAAGGTGATGGCTAAAGGCAAGATTCCGGGTAAATGTAAGTGGAGTTGTTTGAGTTGTTTTGGCACGAGTTCATGTATTGGATATTTGTAATAACGTATTAACTGGTGGTAAGCTTCAACCAATATGTGTTATTGTTTGATCACTTTGTCGTACCGAAAAGACGACAGGGATGAAATAAGAAACTGGAGGTCAATATCGAGACTGAATGTATCATATAATATTATAGCTAAATCACTGGCTAGACGACTGGCTATATACTTATCTTAGAGAATAGGACAAGGGTGCTTTCCTGCAAGGACACTCAATTTTTTAGAATATCGTGTTGGAGTTGGATCCATTTACCAAGACTTTGCTAGATCCTGGGCAACCTCCATAATGTGGAGGCGAAAGCAGCAAAGCTAATCGCTGCTATTCCCCCGATGTGGAGACATCTCATGACTCCGGGAACGGTGGACCCCCCAGGCACCTGCTATATTACTAAGCTTCCAGCAGAACCATCGTCCTTTTGGAAATTACTCGCCTACGCAGAGGATGGAGAGAGAAGATTCCAGATATGGCAACAAATCCCGTACTCTAAAAATATCTAAAAGGTAGAGACCGCTGATGAAGAAGAATACGAGGATCAATAGAAAATGAAAGAGCCAACTACTAGTTATCCCCCAATTGGTCTACCAATAAGCTAGATAAGGGTCTGCGAGGTTTGGCCGGATGAAGACACGTATAAGGGCATCGCTCACACCGACAAGCCGCTAGCAGAATGCAAAATGGGTGCAGAAGCATGTGTTTGGTGAGGTTGAAGTCAAAAGAGGGAAATGTTACCGTTGACAGAGATGAAGCAGACACCGTAGTTGCTGCTCCCAAAAAAATGCCCCATGATTTTGGTTGCAGAACGATGGGATGGCCACATTGAAGGGACCAAGGAACTAGTGTTGACACCGATGAGGAAATTGTGGGCCCAACTGAACATTCTACCCTCTCAAAGACATACAACCATACTTTGGCTACTGTCTTTGTTGGTCACTCCTTCGGCGGTTTGGTTAGTAGGAAGAGGGATGGACATCCACATAGGTTGTAGGAGATGCACTTGGTCGTTCGAATCAATGGCCCAATTGTGGTGCGATTGTCCTGCCTCTAGGCGCATCTGGGAATGGTGGCAGTGCAGTGAATTTTTTTTGCAAACTGGGAATGGGAGTGGAACATAACTGAGGTCCTCCTGAGACTCCTCCACACATTTGTACAACCTTCATAGGGTTGCGGGTATGTGGCCCAAGCATGCAGAGCGATAATCTGTTCCGTTATCTGGGACTACGAGAACAAAGCTTGCTTTCAAGGTAAGGGTACGTCCGACCTGGAGATCAAATCCCTGGTTAGATTAAGACTAAGGCAGTACATCAAAGCCGATTGGGACAGAAAAAAAAAAAAAAAAAAAAACAGCAAAACTTGACAATGGGAAAAAGTTTTAAATCGTTCATTAGAACCTTGGCTTGGAGCAACCCCTCTAGCTGGTTTGTTAAAGTCTCTGAACAAGGCAAGTTGGAATTTTGCTCATGGTTGAAGTGAGAGAGTTGTAGTTCCTGTTGAGGTCGGTGTAAGTTTTGTTGTTTTTGTGTAACTTTGAGCTTAGGGGTCCTTCCTGTCCCTCTTCTAATTGGTTTGCTGGTAGTGGGAAGGGGTTTACATCGTCTTATTATTTTTTCTTGACTTGCTATTGTTGGGTGTATTTGTCATAGGAGTCTGAGTTTCTTCTCCTCTATTTGATTGGTGGCTTTGGGAAAAAGGTTTGACACGGTCCTGATTAGCACAGTTGGGCTTACCAGGACACTCGGTTCTTATTCAACCAAAGTAGGCAGGCAGATAAAGGCAAAATGACTCAGGGTGAGTTTGGTAGGAGTGTCAAAGGGGTTGGTCGCCCAACTGGTTGAAGTGTGGACCTGCAATGAGGACTTGGATTGGTTAGTTGGAAATAGGATACCTGGAAGATGAAAGGGTTCATATTGCATGTTGACAGCAGTTCAATAGGTAGCAGTAAGCTGGTTTAGATTGGTAAAGAGGCTTGCCACACGGGCTATCGAAAACCGGGTTTTCGACGATTTTGCATCACCACACAGACTTTCAAAGAATTGCAGCTAGAAAAAAATTCAACAGGTGTCAGAATGGTACGCTCGACAGCCACCCTCCCCCATTTGTTTCTTCCCGCCTGCAGGATACGAAAATTCGAAAGTGCCCCACCTGCCTTTCAAGAATTATGTTTGAATTTGCATTGTTAGGGATTGTTTCGTGATGGTTATGTCCTGTGGAAAGGCGGAGTCCATTTGGTCATGACCAAAAACCTTGCCCCTCGAGAGCCTGTGTGGCGAAGAGCGGGTAAACTGTCGACCGCCGACTTTAAATTTTTTTATGACAGCCGTCGAAACTCGAAGAGTTTTGACAATCTGTGTGGCAAGCCTCTTAACCAAAGTTGGACATGTTACGGTGTTGTGTTAATTCAAGGTTGTTTGCTGAGGATTCCCGACCTTAGAGTTTTCATGCTTTGAAGAAAGGATTCTCTACTGCCCTCCCCCCCCCCCCCCCGAAAAAAAAAATAAAAAAAAATGTGCTTGTCCCCCTTTTGTCGTTTACAGACGGACTAAAGAAAGAGAGTAGAAAACCAACCCCCAAATTCACATCCACGTCCACAGAGGCAGCAAGTCGTGTGTGTGGGGGTGTGGGTTCCAGGTGCAAAGAGAGAGGGAGGAAAATTAAAAAAAAAAAAAAAAAAAAAAAAAAAAAGTAAAGAGTTGTCGAAGAAACATATGTTTCATTGGATGCATATACATTGGGCATTGCTCCACTACACTCCATATGCAAAAAAATAAAAGTTATGGTAATGTATCTTTCCATGTTCTTGCGGAAGATTCACTCCCAGTTTGCACATTTTGAGAGTAGTGGAGCGAGGCCCATTATATCCCGGACAAGTGATAGAAAGAAAAAAAAAAGGATAACGAGTGTCAACCCACGACACCCTATATATGCGAAATGAGAATGAATCGTGTGCTAGAACATGAAAAGATATATGGGTATTTCGTTGTTTTTTTTTTTTTTTTTTTTTTACCAAAATAACCATTCTTCTAATACCCATATTTAGCACGGTGACGTGCTGCTGGGCGAGGCACTCCCGACCGGGGCCATCTCCAACCGCAACCTATGAAGCACTTAAGAAAGAAAAGTCTGACAAATTACAGAAAATAATGATTCAAAACCTGGTCCTACCGCCATTCACTCTAGCAATCCTACAAACAAGGTCTGTAGTTGAAATCCCAACTCCCCCATAACAAATGTAACAAGAATCTATTCCTATCCTATTGTATCATACAATTAGACAAAAGTAACTCAAAAACACCACAAAAAAACTTTACAGAAAAAAGGCAGAAAAAACAACCTTGAAGTTTGTCCTGCAGGGGAATCCAACGTAAAAACATTTGGAAAAACTCCCCATCTGCAGCCAAACCATTTCAAGACTTTGGTTGTGCAACCCTTCTTTTATACTTTATAGTACTCTCAGTCTGCCAAGACAACTTGCTTTATGGCGCACTTGATTGTTGCTCTCACCATCGGGGGTTCGTCTTTTCGACATGTACTGACCTGTGGAGGCGCAAATAAACTGGAAAATCAAGAAAGTTGAACTTACTTGTTACCTGTAGCTCGCATGCGCAAGGATGACATGCACAAATCAAGAAATAACCCTCCGCCCCTTCCCCTCCCCCCCCCCGGCTCTCTCTCTCTCTCTCTCTCCCTCTCTCTCTCTCTCTTTCCCCCTGTGTGTGTGTGTGTGTGCCCCCTTTTCTCTGTTGTGGGTAAGAAACTGCCCGCTGCAACTCTCTCTCTCTCTGAAACTGCCCGCTGCAACTCTCTCTCTCTCTGAAACTGCCCGCTGCAACTCTCTCTCTCTCTCTCTCTCTCTCTCTCTCTCTCTCTCTCTCTCTCTCTCTCTCTTGCGTGACCTGGGACCTCGCTGTACTACTCTCGACATGTGCAAAACGAGAGTGAATCTTTCGCTAGAACATGGAAAGATACGCCGCCATGATTTTTGTCTTTTGTGCATGTCGATGGTAGTGGAGCGAGGTCCCTGCGCTCTTTTTGGTTATCTCCGCTGTCTAACAAACGGCGGCCAGTAAAGTGGCAACAAGAAACTAGGGGCAGTGGGAAGCTATGAGGGACGCGCCTAACTACGCCAGGGTGTTGTGTTTTTTCGTGTTCTAACGGAAGATTCATTCTGGTTTTGCACATTTGACAAGGAGTGGAGGGAAGCCTCAAATGGCAAAAAGGGGATGAATCTTTGGCCACAATGTGGAAAAATACAACACCACATTTTTTATCGGTGTAATGACCTCAGCCACGAACCAGAACTGAGCCTACTTAGCCTAGAATGGGTCCCCTGCCGTCAAAAAAGTTGTTGCACTGCCCTCGAATACAACGCATATGCGGATTACACGAATAAAATGCAATGTATGAGTCGCATATGCCTTATGTTTAGGTGAAGAAGGTAGTCACCCTCCATGAAAATTTGGCCTCCTAAATTGACTTACCATGAGGGCATGGGTGCGCAGCCCGTAGTAGGTAGTCACCGTCCATGAAAATTTGGCCACCTTAATTGACTTATCATGAATGCATGGATGCGCAGCTCGTAGTAGGTAGCCGCCCTCCATGAAAATTTGGCTGCCTTAATTGACTTATGGGTGCGCAACCCGTGGTTTGTCTGTTGACGTGGCTTATCATGTTCGCTACAACTCCAAGAGTGTGTGTGTTTTGACGTACGTATTTCATGTCACGATGCATTTCACTGCACCATGCATTTCTCCAGTGAAAGCTCACCAACGTGCCTTGTATCATCGCACCGTGCAGGTATGGCATGTTTCCTTAGTGGCAAGATTGGTATTTACTAAGGAACATGGATATTCTCACGCACTTACCCAAGGCATCGCTCCTACAGACGATCCGAGCTAGTTCACCCAAAGGAGGAAGAAACTTCATATACTAGATTAAGCATACGCCAGATCCCATGCTTATTGAAATGCATAATGATATAAGTCATCTAATAATCCCTCATAAACAATCAGTCATCCGATGAAACATAACTCAAAAAAAGGAAAAAAACATGGAGTATTAAAGAAAACGACAGAAGCAGGAAAAACTGATGAAACGTAACGAGCCCTGTCGTTCCATCTCTTCATGTGTCGTGTTGGTGCTAAAGGAAAAACAAAACATGCGTATTTAACCGGACCTCATACGACAATCCTTCCTTCTGCATGACTCTCTGCCAATCATCCAAAGGGGTCATCGCATTCCAATAGTCGAATATCACACCATATTTAAGATGGGCACCTTTCATAAGAACTTTCATAAGAAAGAAGCATAGCCGAACCCAACCATCGATCGCGACATTCCACCACGCAAGATCACACAAGAAGGACAAATACATCAATATACAAGTGTACAGAACCCCAATTTTACCGACTTTTGTCAATCCATTACGCCATGAACGTGATCTTTAGTGAGAACATACCCTGCCGACCCGGGAGCAAAGGGGGGGAAAAAAGGGGGGGGGGGGGAGAGAAGAAGAAGGCGAAGCAGAAGATGAGATCGGATATAGAAACCTGCACCGTGACACTTCCCTTAGCCCTTTCTGTCGCCTTCCACAGGTGGTGGTGTCAGAGGGGACATTCTCCTTTGTCGAAGGAGGATGGAGACTTAAACGAGGGATACGAAGTTGACGGGAGGGGGCAAGTAGAGGAAGCAGAGCAGTGATGCGCAGCTGGCGAGTAAGTTGTTGTAGAGCACTTTGCGTGATGGGAATCAGGACGTGGAGGGGGAGGGATCGAGGAGGACGATGTGTTGCGTTGCTGCACCTCATTCGTGCTTGGTGTTGGGAACGTGCTTTGCAGGTAGCGAATCGGGAGCCATAGGATGAAAAACAACATAGCTAGCAACGAAAGAATGACGAGATATACTAGGAATGCGCACACTGTCAACTTCGAGTCCATCCCATTTTTCCTGCTCCTTTCTTCAAATATCGTCATTGCGCCATCTTTCGGGGCCTGTTCGCTAGTATCCCTGGAGCCGCCGAATCGCACTCGTCAGCTAGTCCTCCCCACACACCGTTGCAGTGTCGACCTGCATTTGCTATGGCAGCTTACTGCCGCCAGCCTATGCTCGTTGGTACTTACCCGCCTGGAGAAGCCGAGTGCCTCTCATTCCAACAACCAGCATCGCAGGGTCAGAAGCTAACAACAGTTGTGATGACTATGATTGCGCTAAGCAGAGCGAAGAAGAGGTTTGTGGCGCATACGAGCAGGGTAGTAAAGCGTGCGGGCGCTAGAAGCACAACCTCAGACTAGCAAACCCATAGTAGCTGGCCAACCAATACTAAATTCGGCATCAGCGCATGACAAAGGACAAGGAAGGAAATAAGTGCTACTAGGGACAACGGTTCGATCTTGACGGGTGACGTAACTCGTTAGTGCTATACCACTTCATCCGACTCTAAGCAGTCCTTTGTCTAGTCCAGATCCATGAAGAAATTCATGCTACAATTGAGGCCACTCCCGCTTAAAAAACGTCGTAGGAACCTCAATCCCAGCGTTTGACGAATCCGGTTACCTTTGAACACACTGCTGCCACATAACGTATCGACTGCATTATGCTGCCCTTGGCCGTGTCACACTTTATATGAAGGATGACCGCCGTTGTCACAATCCGAGCTTATTCCGGAGTACCGTGGTTGCTAACTTATTTTAAAAGGCCACATAAGTGCACGCAGTGCTTGGCGCCTTACTCCCTTGGTACCATCAAGGCAAAAACACAAAAAGGATAACGGGAAAAAAAAAAAAAAAAAAACGGGAAAAAAACGAGAAAGAAAAAGAAACAACAAGGGGAGTCATCCTTCGAACCTAACGCTATAAGACTCTTACGTATGAACGCACCTGTCTGAACTACTAGCTCACCCAAGTCCACCTTACTTTTCTCCTGCGTCATTATTCTTCATTGGTCATGGGATCACGATTTCTTTTACACATCCCATGCTCATTGGCATTATCGGGGTACGTGAAACAATTGGAGGAAATCATGGAAAAAGTGGGGGAAGGCAAAAGCAAAGGAAAAAATAGGGTTTAAACAAGAATCATGAAACATAAGGGAGAAAGGACAAAAAAACGGGAGAAACCAGAGGAAAACCAGGGGACACCAAAACAGGGGAAGGTGGTAGTAGGGAACCAGGCTGTTGCACCCAACCGGCGGGCCGCTCGCTATCTTAGTTGCAATCCATTGGCGCTTTCACTCCTCTTTTGCCTGTTTCTTCAATACTGGAAACAGGCCTCTAACCCCACTTGCGCCCTCGGTGGTATGGACCCAATCACATTGACTTCTTGTTCCTACCGCCCTTGTCATCCCTCCCTTGTATGCACCATCCTCCTTTTCTTTCTCCCTTCTTTTTCTTCTTCCTGCCTTGATGGAGGGTTCATCTCCAACCCTTTTCTGAAACCTGTATGTGTGTGTGTGTGTGTGTGCGTGTGTTTATGTGAGAGAGAGAGAGAGAGCCCTGCAACACGCAATGTGTAAATGACCGGGAGCACAAGGGCATGCGCTAAACTTTGGAAAAAAAAAAAAAAAAAAAAAAAAAAAAAGGATGTTCTATTCAAACATAATAACTTTTCCTTTTCAAAATTCAAATATAAAATATATACTTTGTATTTGAAGAAAAATACATGTGTTGTATTCAAAGTGCGCCCCTTCAAATTTATTTGAGTTCCAAGTCAAGGGGCCTACTCACCATTTCGTTTTTTTCCAAGGACCGCAACCAATATCGATCATGCACCTGCAATAACTCCCCCCACGCCCAAAATATCGATGCCTGTAGTTTTAATACCCTTCCAACAACCAATTTGGGGCAAAACCAACGACCGGTATAATGAAAGACAAAAATGACTCCGGTGTAATAACACAACCCTACGTGCTGCAAACACATACGCGACAACCCACTACACTGTGGTTGTGAACGCAAATGTGACAACCCACTATACCACAACCTTAGGGCTGCGAATATCATTGACAAACAAACATCGCGCCCTGTGGTTGACCTAAAGACTACGGTATAGCAAGGTGCAGCGTTTGAACCTATACGACGACTGCGAACATAAACGTGACAACCCACTATACCGCGACCTTCCGACTGCGAATATCATTGGCAGACAAACATCACACCCTACGATTAACCTAAAGATTACGACATACCAAGGTGCACTGTTTCAACCCAAAGCTACCTTCTTCCCCCGAACATAACGCATATGCGTTATATTCGAGTTTTCCAAAAAATTCATTTTTTTGAAAATTAGTACCTGTTTTTCAAATAAAAGGACATATATGTTGTATTCAATTTAAAATGACATGTGTTCAAATCGAATCTTCAAAAGAGAAAACTGTTTTATTTTAAGGAAACTTTTTTTTTGTCCCCTTGAGGTCGGAGCCAAAAACTCTCTTGTGCTAGTGCGAGGTGAAGTTGAGAAACGAATGTAGCTAAATTAAAAATAATAATTAAAAAAAAAAACATGTAAAGATACGTGGTTATTTTGACTTTTCGACACGTAGTTAGCTGTGGCGTGAGTCGCGGCAAAAATCTAAAAAATAAGGAAAGTTGAAATCGCTTGTAGTTCGCCTTCTCTCTCTCTCTCTCTCTCTCTCTCTCTCTCTCTCTCCACAGTGCTTTGAACTTGCGGGAAGCACCCATGGAGATCGACACTTACTTAAGGTTAGTATACAAGAAAACATACATTTCCAGTGACCTTTTGATTTTGTATTGTACTAACTGGTGGCTTAGTGGTTGCAACAATAAAGATTATACGGAGTTGTTTTTCGTTGCAATCTTATTTGCGTATACTAGAATTTTTTTTGCGAATGAAGATTCAGTTCATGTTATTCAATATCTTTACTTATGTGAGACCATTTATTTATTTTATTTTATTTTATTCCCTGTTTTAGTCGTATTATGTTGTTACACATATTTTGGCTTTGCGTTCGGTTTTAGTTTCTCACAGTCACATTACTATATCTGGGAGTAGAACTTCTAATCGTTTTTCATATGGTAACGTTCTGTGGAGGAACAACACCCAAGGTACCAAATACATAAGGGAGATGGCACGCTCGTGGTCATCGTCGGCAAAACAAAAGCGCAAACATTCCTCATCATCATCATCTTCAGCGTCGCATGAAAGAAAGTGGATCAAACGAGGGAGATCCACGACACTGGGAGACTGTAGACACAAATGGAGATCAACGTCTGTAAGGAGGATAAAAGTTGAATTTGACTCACCAATGAGATTAAGACGACAGCATTGGGAATACCGGCGTAATGATTTTTCACCACCAGGTAACAAAGCGTGGTTCATAGTCGATCTCAAGGAGTAGATTTTTGCATTGCGACGTGAAGTGGAAAAGGTGAAGAAGACCATTCAGCAATTGACAGCAAAGTTAGTGGACAACAAGAAGTGCGCGCAAACGAAAAAGGTGGACACGAATGAAAACGTGAACGAGAAAATCAGGATCAGCGGAGGAGAGGACAGCTAAACCATTGACAGCATCGGATCTGAAAACAATAATCGACAAAGCATTGAGATAACACTACCAAGGAACATAGGTGGTGACACAAGTAAGGCAGGAAATATACAGTTAGGAACCGGAGGAGCAGACAAGGCAGGCACAGAGGAAGGTAAGGTCGAAAAGATGGTTTTGGACGTATGTAGAGATGTAAATGAGATCAAGATGAAGGGAAAAAACAATTAATCGAAATATGCATGATGTTTAAATAAATGAAATCGACATGCATGATGAAATTAACTCAAATTCTACAACCAAAATCAATTATACAAAGTACACCATGCAAGCTATGGTATGAAAAATGAAAGTTGATTAAACGTACCTACAGATCTACCATAATTGAAATAAAGGGAGTATAATATATGCTCAAGAAATGCATGAATATGTTGAAAGATTGATGCACTTTTTTCGTTATCAAGTTAATAAAGATTGAACTATCGTCGAACAAACACGTGAATACGTTAATTAATTGTTTAAGAGTCTCATGGAGAAAGAAAAAAATTATACAAGTTATTATCGAATGATTTACTAATCCTATTAGTAAAAGTTGGATCGATGACGAGAAAGAAACAATGTGGAACTATAAAGGGTATATTTGCAAGGATATCAAAAAAAAAAATCGCATTTAAGAAAAATTTCACACGTAACAGAAATTAATATAAAACAAGCTTGAAAAACAACACCTGACGCTATAATTGGAAGCATATCAAATACCAACCTAGCGAATTATTTATTATCATTCATAAGGGTAATGTTTAAAAAAAATCAAAAACTGTTGGGGAAATCCTTCATAATCACAGACAGGTAATGAAAACACTACTTGCTTATGACTGTACAACGAACCAACTTCTAAAGATAAAATTTCATGTTGCTTGTCGATTAAGTGAGATCGAATAGAATGAATTCATGTTTAATGGAAAACACATACCTCATATGAATGCAATAATTGGTAAATAGATTATGCATAATGCAATAATACAAAGCATATCGAATACACCACAAAAAAATAGAGTTCCACACAAAATTTATGTGAATTTGTCGGAATGTGTCATCACGGACATCAATGACAAACAACATCTGAATATCTATGAAGTGTGGCAAATTAAGAATAAATTAAAGGGATATATATTATCACCACTGCATAAGAATTCTGATGAAACATATACCAAATATCCAATGACGTGGTTTGGAAAAACCAGATCCTTCTTCTTAGAATCTGTACACTACGAAATCATCCAACGAACAGAAAGTGAGATTCTCCAACAAGCAAAACACACATATCATGCATGTGGAGTAGGAGAAATGATCAACCGAAATGAGAATGAATCATATGGGAATGTGTACACAATGTCAAGAAACAAAGATGTATCTAAAAGAAGTCTGATTGTACCAGCTTATAATAAACCATCACGCCAAGTATCAAAAATAATGTAAAGAGACTGAATTTTCTAAGTTAAACGAGGTAATTAGGGTTTACTATACAACGTACAAATCAATTAGTTTTCAAACAAAAAAAACGCAATAAAACTGCGAAACTAATATACGGATAAAGACAGGTTCTCTAATTTGGACCATACATGTCTTTAACGCCATGCAATAGATGCTGAGTATAGCGAAAGACAAAAGAAAATTCATCTATGTTATACGTTAAGGAAAAAAATATAAAATTTGGTAAAGCGAATGGTACATATGAATGAAAAACGGTAAAAATCAAGATATTAAGCGATCTGTTATATTACAAAATTGACCATGCATATTTCAAACACACAAGGAACATTGTTGAGACAAATCAAAGGGGTACCCAGGAGAAAAGGATCTAGTCCACTGATTGCAAACATGGTTTGTGCATATAACGAATACAAGTTATGTTCTAAAATTGGAATGAACAAAAAACTCATATAAGGTATGCGATTTGTCGATGAAGTAATGATTGTAATAATTACAAACCAGAACGATAGTAACAAAGAGATGACATGCATGAATTCATTAATAAATGTTACCACTTATCGCTAAAATTAGAATGCACATCAAATACGCAAAGTAAAAAATGAAATTATATAGAAATATTTTTTTTTTAAATGGATCACGAACCCCTCATGAAATATACTCATAAACTCAAGAATGAAAATACACTCCGGGAGGGGTTGTTAAGCTCTCTCTCTCTCTATTCGGTCTATCCGCCATTTAAGGAGTGTCGGTTCATTGAACACGAAAGTGTTAACGATTTTCGACAGTTTTCACAAAATGATAGCAAATAAATATGACGTAAACGATTTACCCGCCGCAATGACATTGTATTGTACGAAACTTGAACTATTGGAATACCCGTGAAAGACAATATGTTCGACAATTCTGACCTTCATCAGGAATTGTAAAGACAACTCGGTGCGCAAAATCTTGCTCCATTTTCTGAAAGTGAAAGACATAAAAAATTGGTAAAAAAAAAAAAAAATAGTACACGAAACACGTCCACAATGAGATAAATCAACAGTCCAACTTCCACCGAACAAATTTCAACAAAGTACTCAATGAACCAACAACCGAAGACCCGTAGAAGAAAACAACTTCGACAACCTCGACATTTTTCAAATTATCTAATGTTTTCTCAAAATTATTTAAGTTATCTTCGAAATAAAAACGAATAAAAATAAAAAGGACTTGGCAATATAAAACCATTTCGAATTTTGGACGAAAAATAAAAGCATAAAGTTGACCTTAGGCCGGAAAAAATTTCCCAACGTACAGATATAAAAACGTATATCCACCATGCAGTCACAAGAAAAATGAACGGATTATATTTGACGCGAAATTGTATTGACCAAACACAATGTGCAATCGTTTTTTGATCTTATGATATTTCAACATAGGACTTAAAACAACATAACATTCAGATAGTCGCTGCCATCATCTTGGTCTGAGGGGAGTCATTGTTTTATCATAGAGACGATTTCGGGCAAAATAAATTTCCATGGTGTGACGGGCGGTGTGTATAAGGCCTGAGTACATATTCACTGCGGCATGCTGATTTCATCTCAGAGATCCAGCGTTGTTGAAATTTAGCATTTTTGTAAAGCAACATCGTTTTTCTTAGCATGCATTTCTTAGGTCTTGCGGGCATGCCACGCCGCAAACATGTAAAAAAAAATAAAAAAATAAAATCAAATTTCAAATATGTATTTAACGAAGTTCACGAATGAGGACAAATGTCAGTACGAGGGAAGGAAAAAATCCAGTGCATTATACGACGATGAATATACGATGATATGAGGATACTGCAGGGACTAGGGTTCAACCAGACGGTGAAGTATTTGGACCGAAGGTGTATATATACTGTTGATAATGGATGGAAGGATCACCTGAGCAGAGAGATAAAAGTGTAATCGTGACTGTTTTGGTCGCATGCCATGGACAGGACGTGTATTCTGTGAAAGTAAACCCTCGCACGTGTTGTCCAATATTGCAAGTGTGTAACTTTCTTTCGCTCTGCTTTTCCTCTACCTCCTCTGCCTGCTGTGGGCGAGAAACTGCCTTTGTGCTTCCATCATTGACACGCTGCATGCTGCAAGTCTCTCTCTCTCTCTCTCTCTCTCTCTCTCTCTCTCTCTCTCTCTCTCTCTCTCTCTCTCTCTGTGTGTGTGTGTGTGTGTGTGTGTGTGTGTGNTCTCTCTCTCTCTCTCTCTCTCTCTCTCTCTCTCTCTCTCTCTCTCTCTGTGTGTGTGTGTGTGTGTGTGTGTGTGTGTGTGTGTGTGTCTCTCTCTCTTCGTGCATGACTTGTGGTCTGCTTTGGTGCCTCCCACCTGTCTGACAAAATGCGGCCAAGAAAGTGGCAGCATAAGCTATAGGAGGGACGAGCCTCACTCCGCCAGAGTGTTGTATCTTTTCGTGTTCTAGCAGAAGATTCATTCTCATTTTGCACATTTGGCGAGAAGTGGAGCGAGGGCCCAAGTGGCAAGTGGGAAAAGGAGGTCGAATCTTCTTCAGCAGATGGAAAGATACAACACCACATTTTTTCTCTTTCTGGGGCCCTTTGCCCAGAACTGAACCTACTCAGCCTGGACCCAGCCCCCTTCTGTCCAAACAGCTGCTGCATACCACTCGAATACAACGCATATGCAAGTCCGGCGAATAAAACGCAACCTCGTTTACACTTCACATGCGTTATGTTCGGGGGAAGCAGGCATTCTATTTTCCTTTTGGGACAACAAGTGCCACCCTGGGTTTAGAGGGGTGGCCAATGACTTAAGACCGGTAGTTGTTAGTTTTCGATGGTCGTTGTTCGTCGGTCCGACTATATCGTAGGACAGGTCCGTTCAGGAGAACAAGGGCATCGCCACACCGCTCTCAAAATTTGTAAAATGAGAATGAACTTCCCGCTAGAGCATTGCCAGATGCACCCGCCACATTTTTGTCTTTTTCACATTTAGAGAGTGGTGTGGCGAGGCCCGAAGTTACGAGTCTGTGGGCCGGGTACAAGAGTTGGCCTGTAATAATGAAGCGCCGGTAGTGCGCGACATGGCGCTGGACGGTGGAGGGGACGCTGTTTGTTGGAACTGCGGCTAACCAACTCTCTCTCTCTTGCTCTCTCTCTCTCTCTCTCTCTCTCTCTCTGTCTGACAGACACACGAGCGCACGCGCATGCGCACTCTCACGCACATAGAGCAACCTGTTGGTCACGCCCTAGAATGGAAAAGAGATGGTGGCGACCATCTAAGGAGGGATCAGCAGATGCAGAAAAGAGAGGAGACCATGTAAGGAGCTCTCTCTCTCTCTCTGTGACACACACACACACACACACACACACACACACAGTTAAATGCATCCTGGGCATCCTGTGCATATTTTCAGGGTGCAACCTCTTCATGCGTCGGTGAAAGTCTGAGGGAACAGTCTGGTACATTCGTGTTTTTTTTGTGGAGTCGTGTATAGGGAACATGACAACACACACACACACACACACACACACACACACACACACACACGCACACACATGCAGAGTCAAGTGCATCCTGGGCATCCTGTGCAGACTGTCAGGGTTTAACCTCTTCATAAGTCGGTGAAAGTCCGACGAAACAGTCTGGTACAGTCGTGCTTTTTTTTGTGGGGTCGTGTATAGGAAACATGACAACACACAAAGACACACACACACACACACACACACCCACACCCACACCCACACCCACCCACACACACACACACACACAGAGTCTCGAGGGCTGAACACGCGCATCACGGAGGCGTAGCGCTCTCAAATGCGGGTGAACGCGCGCGTCTCCAGGAAGGAATAACTTTGTCAGACTGTTCTGTCGGACTGGGTGTGTTGTGTGTGTGTGCGTGTGTGTGTGTGTGTGTGTGTGTGTGTGTGTGTGTGTGTGTGTGTGTG
>BFEA01001213.1:96526-109762 GCA_003427395.1 Chara braunii
TTTTACTAACGGGTTGCGGAGGTCGGCCCCCGCGCCTGTGCACCTTTAAAAATGAAAAAAAAAAAGAAAATTGGACTGGACTCGACTGCACTGGACTGCACTGTCCCTTGTGGGCTGTGAACTAACTAGACTGCACTGTCCCCATTGGGTTGTGAACTAACTGCACTGCACTGGACTGCACTTGACTGCACTTCACTGGACTGCACTGGGCTGGACTGCACTGGACAGGACTACTCTGGACTGGACTGGACTGCACTGGACTGGACTGCACTGGACTGGACTCCACTAGACTGCACTGGTCTGCACGGTCCCCCGTGGGCTGTGAACTAACTGGACTGCACTATCAGATCTCTGTTTCTGGTTGTATGGTGCCCACATACTAAAAGGGCCTTTTCCTGATGTAGGCCTCAGGCCTTGTAAAAGTAAGCAACAGGGGCTTGTAAAGGTAAAGCAGTTTGAAAGGGTATCTCGCCAGGGCTCAAAAACGTGAAAGCAGAGCAAAGGTCAAGTTCTCTATCAACAGGCACATCTAAATCTAAAGCAAAAGGCATTGTCAAAGGACCTACCTGTTCATCAGAAGATGTGTATGTCATGTCTGTTCGGGTAAGGGTGTGTCTGTACGTGCAGACAGTGTACCTGTTCGTGCAAAGGAAAGTGTCTGTTCAGGCAGTACATGTGTCTGTTTGTCTAGAGTTGTGCCTGTCCGAAGCTAAAGTCAATAGGAAAGGTCCCAGTTCTGGTCTGAGTCAAGGGGACAGTCCAGATCCAGACTTTCAAGTCCAAATCTAGGCCGGGAAGCCTCAGCAGCAGTTGAACCTCATTGGGACTATACTGGGACACATGCAATGCAGGGTCTGGGACAAAGGAAAGGCTGAATTGAGCCAATGTAGACCCAGCGAGGAGTGGGCAGCACTATAAAGGAAGCTGCCAGCCTCATTCCTCGCCAGATCTCCACTGGCTGTTTCGGCGTGGAAGTGCTGGTGCACTTGTGCGTTAAGTCAGGAGGAGCAGCGCTGGAGGATGRAGATGCGMTGAGTGAAGGAAGAAGCCTGTGTGCTGGAAGTAACGCAGCCATAGCTGCCCAGCAGTTAGCATTAGTATTAGAGGGTTAGTAGTAGATAGCTATGAGTAGCATTCAKAGTAGATCCTTGCGAGAGAAGAATGTGTATGCATCGTAGGAGGAAGGGACCGAGGCAGAGAGTGTTCATTCAAGGTTTGGCTATGRAAGATACTTACCTGAGTTGGATTTGAACTGCAGAGGTGGCGCTGATGAGTGGTGACCTCATTGATGACTTGGAGACAATCTGCAGGAGTAGTGCTGATGTATTGGAAGTCAAGTTGATGAGTTGATGCTGGATTGACACTGCGCAGACGAGCGGTAGAGTCAGGGAACTATGAAACACTTTGTAATCATATTTTTGATAATATAAGTGGTGAAACTCGGTTCTCTTCTCATCTACCCTTGCCTATTATGTGAGACTACTGATCAATGTGAGCGAGTATGATGCATGACATGTACACACTTACGTGAGATGGTCCCCCGGACCCATGCAAAATTTGGTATCGGAGCAGATGCTCGCTGCACTCATAGCGCTGGCTTGATCAAGGCCGGCGAGAAGATGTGGTGATGGAGGATAAGTGAAGGAGGGAGGAAGAGGAAAAGTATTGTGGGGGGAAGCAGGTCGAAGAAGAAGTGACGAAGAGTTACTTTCCTGGAGCGTGTGGAGCGTCGTGGAGCATCATCGGCGGTATCTTCAAGAAGGGAGAAGCACCTCCTTTCCTTGAACCTGCATGCATGCGTGTGTCCCCTACCTTCTCTCTCTCTAACCCTCTGAAGGTGACTGCTGCTGGTGTGGTCTGAAGTCGGAGTCTGGATCTGGATCGTCCTAGATTTTGGATGGTCCAAGTGCGATGTGTCAGGGCATGGTCACACTAGAATAGGTGGTCCAGTGTTCTGCGAGTAGGAGTAGACTTCTCTCCTACCCCTCTCGATAAGCAGGCTGGGTATTGTCATCAGGGACTAGGAATCGATGTGGAAGTGGCCATCTGCCATATCAGATTGCAAGTACCAGGCAGCGTAAGATTGATATTGAGCATCTACAGGGTCTGTTGAGCCCGAAAGAAAGGAAACAAAACGAACTATTTCTGTCTGGTTGGATAATTGAACCTTTTGAATCTGATCTTCTGCGTTGTACTCCATACCTGCATCAGACAACCAGCCAAAGTAGTATCAAAAATAATAATATACCAAGGGAGAAAGACAGCAGAAACACATTGCCAAAAGTTTGATCCAGGAAGTCAGACAACATATCAAAAAAAAAAAAAAAGGGGAGTATACATATCCAAATAGTACTACGCAGCACCTTCTACAGTCAAAAAAAAAAAAAAAAAACGAAAGTTCAGACTTCAGTCGCCACAGATTGGGAGTGAGGAAACTAAGCTTGATTAGGACAGTGCCGTGGTGAGCTGGTGGAGGACCTCCTGTGCCAGGACTCATCATGGATGACTACCCGATCTAGGGTCTGTTGACCCTTTCTGTCTTGTTAGGGCCGCTGTTCCGGCTCATGTTCCCACTGGGGTTCGGACGTGTGTGCACGTCCCGCATGCTGATGCGGTCTGGAAAAGTGAAGCCTGGCCCTACACCTGCGGAGCAGGCAGAGACAGATTGCAAGTTGGCAGAGAAGCAAAAAGAGAGAGAAGCCAAGAAAAAATTGAAGGAAAAAGAGGCCAGAAAGAAAATGAAAGAGAAGATGGAGAAAGAGTTGGAAGAAGAGTTAAAGAGTATAGAAGAAGAAGAAGAAGAACAAGAAGAAGGAGAAGTTTTGGGAAGACGTCGCCTTCAAGACATACCTGAGAGTACCTCAGCAGACCGGCTCCCGGTGGAACCGCTGGATTGGGCCGATAAGTACTACTACTCCAGCGAACCATTGAAGGAATYTGAAGAAGAAAGGAATACATTCATTGCAAAGTTGGTCACGGTAACAGACGYTGTTGGACGCAACCTGCTGATGGCAGAAAGGAGGGCTGAACTGAATGCCAGGTTGTTAGCTTCCAGACGACAAGAGATAGATGAAAAGAAAAGAGTGCAAGCAGAAGGGGAGAAATTGCAGAAAGCTCTAGAAGGGCAAAAAGAAAACCCCTCTGAAACAGAAGCACAACTTGCTCTCCTYAGACAGACAGTCCTCAACACCARAYAAGATATGAACTTAATKCGTGAGACCCTACAAAGAGTTGAAACGCATCGTATAGACTTCGAGAATGTTTGGAATAGCTTCTTGGAAAAATSAGCTAACGACGYGGACCAACACRTACAGACGTATATTAAAGTCYTGGATGATCATGTTACTAAGACATTCACCCCGGAAGTCATAGACAAGATTGTGAAAGGCGCTGGAGGCGGAGGAGGAGATGGTGATGACGACGACGATGGTGAAAGGAAWGGGAAAAAGAAGATTGGGGATCCAAAAGACCAACCTTCTCAGGAACCCGGGCAGGTTAACAAGATAAAACTTAAACTGTTGTGGACCTATAACGGAAAGAAAGAGGAAAGTGTGTTGCACTGGGCGGCGGTAATTGAAACTTACGTATATGGACAGCGCATTCCATATTGGGACAAGGTATTAATGGCAACTTCATGCATGGGAGATGACGCCATGAGCTTCGCCATCTCGCTGCAAAAAGAGGCGGGATGCAACTCTATGGTAGAGTATTCGCAGCAAACGCGCATTGAAGATTTTCTTATGTTGATTAGGGAAAGATTAGAGGACAAGAAACTGGCAAAGCGCACAGAAATGTTGATCCTCAACCTCCCCGATAGGAAATGGAAAAGTACTTTTGCGTTAAAGGCAACTATGGATGAACTGTTGCAATGCCCTGATCACGGATTGAYRCCGGCCCAAATCTTAAACAGTTTTYCACGAGCACTCCCKGATCCCCTGAGAATACAACCCTATCCCCGCACCAAAGAAGAGGGGATGACGTATRAGAAGTTCGGCAAGATCGCAATAGATCACGCCGGCTTCCTTGCCGAGGCAAACTATTGTCATTATTGGAAGGATCTGCAAGCGGGTAAGAGATGGCAAAACCGCACTATCTCAAGGTCTATACCTGGGAAAGACAGTCTCCTTCTAACTTTTGAAGAAGGAGGCGCCGAGACCATCTTCTGGGATCAGGTAGACTATGGTCTCGATGAACCCAGCAGACTGGTAGCTCAGGAGGGGAGTTACGCGGCTGTTGCAGCCCGCGGGGGAGGGCGTTAAGGAAGAGGGCGTGGCCGAGGAAGAGGTCGTGGCCGTGGTGGACGAGGAATCGGCACCCAAAGGGGTGGTGGTGAAGGAAGCCGCTACGTGGGAGGAAGGGGAAATTGTCCCTCATACGGTGGCCGTGGTTCTTACTCCACCTGGGGTAGAGGAAGAGGCTCGTGGCACAACAAGTGGGACAAACCATACCCACCACATCCAGGCCTACCAGAAGGAGAGCCTTGGAAAGAATTGGGAATCACAGAAAAAGTCTGGGCCGAAAGGAAGAAGGCGGACCAATGCCTCAAATGTGGGGACCCCGACCACATTGTCCCCTATTGCCCTGACTATAGGGAGGCAAAAAGGAACAACCAGTAGAGGTGTCAGTTACGTCTATCAGAGCTTCGAATATTGAAAAACCAGAATCCTCCCATTTGAAGGTTCCACTGGCAGAAACTGAAGAGGAAGGAAGTCCCCATCTAGTACACTGTCCAGAGGTGGCAAATGTATGCATCTCTCTAGATGGATCCCTCGCTAGCATGGGTGATGAGTTGGCCCCTCGTCGCCAAGCCAAGACTGAAATGTGGAAAAAGAAAGGACAGTTAATAATTGCAGATCTTGAAATAAATCGAGTCAGAGTAGGAGGTATGATAGACTGTGGTTCTACACGCAGTTATATTAGTGAGAAGGGTTTGCAGAAACTGCGTCTTGGGCTTAAAGTTAAGAGGTTAAGTGAGCCTATTGTAAGTACGTTAGCAAATAGTAGTGAAACCGTCATGGACCGATACGTTGAGGGGGTACAAGTATACTTTCGGCTAGAGGCAGAGGGGAAGGTGGAACGTGTTAACCACTCTCTGACCTTCTTGGTGGAGGATAACTTGCCCTTCGATGTGTTACTAGGAATGGATTGGGGTGAGGCTGCGCATGCGGATCTGAAATTGAGGGAACATGAATGTTGGCTTCCAAGTCCGCAAGGAGGTAAGAAAAAAATTCGCCTCTATCATGAATCTGGAAAAGAAAGCAGCCTAGCTCATTGTTGCATAAGTGTCTCAGCGTTCGCTCGCCATGTTAAGAAATATAACTTGTATGACCAAGTCTTTGTAGCCTATGTGCGCCCAGTAAAAGAAGGGGAAACTAAAGAAGAAGTCAGGTCTCAGGAGATTGAGCGGATCCTGAAAGAATTCGCAGATGTGGCTAAAGCCCCAAGCGGTGTGGTCGAAAGACCAGTTCGACACCGCATTGATATCATTCCAGGGAGCGCGCCCCCGAAGGGGCCTATCTATCGTATGTCACCCCAGGAATTGGATGAACTGCGTATCCAACTCGATGAGTTGCTAAAAAATGGTTGGATAAGACTTAGCTCCTCGCCCTATGGTGCGCCTGTGCTCTTTATACCTAAGAAAGATGGCGGCGTTCGAATGTGTATAGATTATAGGAGATTAAATGATATAACAGTGAAAAATGCCGAACCATTACCACAGCCGGAAGACCAACATAAGACTGCCTTCAGGACGAGGTATGGACACTATGAGTTTATAGTTTTGCCCTTTGGTCTAAGGAATGCCCTTGCCACTTTCCAAAGAACGATGAACGAACTATTTCGTGAATGGCTTGACAAATTTGTTGTGATTTATCTAGATGACATTATGATTTTTAGCAAAAATGAAAAGGAGCATGCTGAGCACCTTCGACTTGTGCTAAATAAACTAAGAGAAGCAAAACTCAAGATAAACCCAAAGAAGTGTGAATGGGCTAAGCGTCAGGTTCTATACCTGGGACATCTGATTGATGGAGATGGGATCAAACCAGAAGATGCAAAGATAGCAGCAATCAAAGATTGGCCAAACCCCCGCACTTTGACTGAGTTGCAGTCGTTCCTTGAGTTAGCCAACTACTATTGAAARTTCGTAAGACACTTTACGATAATMRCTGCTCCCCTTCGCAGGTTGCTTAAGAAAGAAGTAATTTGGAAGTGGGATTCAGACTGCACGATGTCCTTCAAGCRTYTGAAAAAGTGTTTGATTAACTATCCGGTTCTGAAAGTGGCAGACYCTTCACTACCTTTCGTGGTCACAACCGACGCTAGTCAATATGGTATAGGTGTTGTACTCYAGYAARACGATGGACATGTATACAGACCTGTRGAGTTTATGTCTTGTCGRTTGCCTAATGAGAAAGTGGYCGCCTCGACGTATGAGAGAKAATTGTATGCTCTTCGTGAGGCTCTCAATCATTGGCGACACTATCTTCTCRGAAGAMRTTTTAAGGTATACTCCGACCATGAARCRCTTCGCTGGCTCAARACGCAGGCTCGAATGACACCTAAGTTAACAAGGTGGGCTGCGRAAATTGATATGTTTGATTTTGAACTGAAGCCAGTAAAGGGTAAATATAATGTTGTTGCTGATGCASTAAGTCGTAGATCAKACTTTTTCGGTGYKATTGTGACTTAYTTAGATGTGGGTGCTGACCTACAAGAAAGGATTAGGAATGCGTATCTCTCTGATCCTGTTTATGGAACCATGATTAAGCAAGTGCAASAAAAGTCAGCRCAGTTTYCCGATCATAAAGTAACTCAGGGTYTATTATTTAAACGAACTGATGTGAATGATAGGCTATGTGAACCCAATAATGAAGAGATCAAGAGTATGRTCTTGGGGGAATGCCATGATACAGAAGGTCATTTTGGATGGAAGAAAACCTATGGAACGTTGTTGCGTTCCTACACCTAGCCTCGAATGAAGGCAGACTGTATCGCGTATGTGCAAGGTTGTCAAGTGTGCCAACGAAACAAGAGCACCACGCAATCGCCCCTTGGGCTGCTTAAGCCATTGCCTATCCCTACCRGCYCTTGAGACTTTGTCTCTATAGATTTCATGGATACTAAAGTGAAAAGCAGAAACGGGAAGACGCAAGTAATGACCATAGTGGATAGATTTACTAAGTATGTTGTTTTTGTAGCTTTGCCTTCAGAAGCAAAGACTGATTTGGTAATTCGGAAATTTTTTTAACCATTGGGTAAAAGACTTTGGGCATCCTTTGACTATTGTAAGTGACAGAGATACCAGGTTCACAAGTGAACGATGGCAGCAACTGATGAATGTATATGGCTCTAAATTGACTATGTCGCCAGGCAGGCATCCTGAGACTAATGGCCAAACTGAGCAGATGAACAAGATATTGCAGCAGACTTTGCGCATGTACATCCGTCCCGATCAAATTGACTGGGATGAACATTTGCCTAAAGTTGCTAGTGCCTACAACAACTTTGTGCATCTGTCTACACGTAAGACTCCTATGGAGTTACATCTGGGATGGCGTCCACGAAGACCCATTGATCAATTGAACCCGGATCAAGTACATAAGCTTCCTTTAGAGACTAGTGAATTTGCGGTCCAGTATCAGAACGAGATTGAGAAGGTAAAAAAAAACATACTCAAAGCGCAGTATCAAATGATTGAACAAGCAAATAAACACAGACGACCGCCTCAGTTTGCTGTAGGAGATTTGGTTTGGGTGAAATCTAAAGAGTTTGCTTCTGAAGAAAACATCTCTCAAAAGCTTTTACCCGCCTACAGAGGACCTTGGCAAGTTTTAGATGTAATTGGAGATGTGGATGGTCCTTCATATGTCATTGAGATTCCTCTACATCTGYGTACCTATCCAGTGTTYCATGCATCCAAGCTCCTACCTTGTGTAACAAGTGAGCTCTTTCCAAGTCGCCRATCAACGATACCTCCAAGTATGGGAGGAAAGTATGACGTAGAACAAATTGTTGTAGAAAGTACTTACCACACTTGACGTAGGGGCAGACCACAACGWCARTATAAGGTGAGGTTTGCATACCAAGATCCTAGTGAGGATCGCTGRTTTACAAGAGAAGAATTGTTAGATTYTRCACCTCATATTGTGTCTGCATATGAAAGCGCAAAAAGAGGAATTCATATCCTTAATAGGTAAATGATTCCCAGAGGACTTCGMAACTAGGYCGGCGAGACCCCACAATAAATAAGTTTTGAGTKAAATCGTCTAGTTGGTCTGGGTTCCAAGATTCACATAACAATGCCCTCCAGTCCGATATCCAACAGTGGGATGTACCTAATTGACCCCATATCCTGTYCCACCATCTCCACATTCATACTGACCCGGGACATTGTAGAAAAATATGTTCGATYGTCTCCGGGATTTTTYTAGAGGGGAACGCTGAGAGGCARAATTTGCAGGTCATTGGAAAAAACGAGAAATTKTGATTAATTTACACCATTTCAATTTATGGTTCCACGTACAATTGAAAAAACCCTTGAGCAGGCTGCWYTTGAAACTGATACCCACGACTTGACMAARCCTGRACCAGGATYGCCTGCTGGAACGAATGAAAAACCAAAAAAAAGGCCTCACTTTTCACGCCCTTGCCAGTGTGTGTCACCCTTGAACTCAAGGTGCCTCCCACAGCTGCCTTTAGTTCAAGTGTGATTTTGCCCCAGCCATCCTTGAGCTTCAAGGGCCAGCCCTTGAAAGGGAGAAGGGAGAACTGTCCGGCACAGACAGCTGCAACATGAGGACGGAGAAAGAGAGAGAGGGGTGGAATTGAGAGAGGAGGCCAGCCCTTGAAACAGAAAGTGTGAAAACATTAGCGATCGTCATTAGGGAGGGGTGGAACGATGAGTTTCCGCATCTCCCTTGAGTTCAAGTGGTATGGAACGAAACCCTAAAGGCAAAAAAAAACATGGAAGCTTAGGGTAAAACTCGAAAGAACAGCCACTGAACTGGAAAGCGCGGCGAAAGTACCCCACCCCATCGCTCGACCTTTTCTATTTGTTTTCCCATCCCGTCTGACACCACAACCGACCCCTGTAGTTATGACAGACGGCCGACCCCTGTAGTTATGACAGACGGCCTGGACCACGGCGCACAGTACTTTCATCGCGCTTTCGAGTTCGGTAACAAGGCTCCATCTCATGGCGAGGAGCATCACTTGCTGGAAACCGGGTCCAACATCCTTTTTTTTTTTTTTTTTTTTTTTTAACAACCCGAGTAAGTGCTAGGGACGCTGATAAGAGCAGACACCACTAGCACTGCCATGGAAGCTCCATCTATTGGTGGGGAGCATCACCTCCTGGAAATCGGGTCCAGCGTCCCAGAACATTAAGAATGTTTGAGTGATCAGATATGCAGTTGGGATAGTCATGCTTTGGCTTCTGKAACCTTTGCARATGCCAACTAGTCCTCTTCACCCTTCATCAGGGTGCCAAATGCTTTCTGTCTATTACTGGTACTATGTCATTTGCCCCTTCTTCCTTTTGTGTCCGAGTCGTGTTCCCCTTTTGTGCGTCGTTATTCCGCACTTCTAGGATGAACCTTATCTATGCTTCCTTGTGCCCTATAGTCCTCATCTGCCCCTTCTTCCTTCTGTGTCCGAGTCGTGTTCCCCTTTTGTGCGTCGTTATTCTACACTTCTAGGATGAACCTTATCTATGCTTCCTTGTGCCCTACAGYCCTGTTGTTTCTCCAAGCATTTACCCAAAGAAGCTTTGTTCTACCAGGCTCATCTAGGAAGGTGGGAACAGGTCTGGGAAGTCCGAGGGTGGCCGAAGTGTAATCGCAGGGTCGAGTGTTGTCCATTCATGGAAGCAGAGYTGGTATTGCTTGTGATCCTTCTTTTGATCCCCTCCTTGCATYTCGCTCCCTTTCACCACCCCCAATTTYCCCCCGTTTGTTCCCCCAAGCCAGTTGCCAYTGAATTGTTGAATATTCYGTTGGATTTCCTTTGTGTCGTAAAGGGTTGAGATCCGAAGTTTCACCTGTTCCCACTGTGTGGTGATGTCAGCTTGAACCTGTTGCTTGATGGTGTTTGTGAATTCTGGTTYATCCAGTCATACCTTTTCCATCTYGTGAGTACAACATCTCCACCATAGGGCCCACATCACTGCCCTGCGTCCTATTTTGAACAAATTGTGTGAGAAAGTGTTTAAATGGACTGGATGCCATGTTTCACAGAGGATAGCTCTCCAGTCCCACGACCATGGACAGTTGGTGTCAAGTTGACTCYATATTYTRTCCCACCATATCTAGAGTCAGACCGCCCCGGGGCATTGTAGGAAGATGTGCTCAATTGTCTCCAGAAATTTCCTGGTTGGAAAGATCGTGGTAGTGTGGCACAGAATTTGCACCAGGGTAGTGCTAGTCCTCTTTGTTCAAGTGATGATCTSTCTATAATCCAGTCGTTAGTTGGTAGACARCGATGGTCGTTTTGCCATTRTAGGGARGCCACTTTGGCAGGTTTAGCTCATATCCCTTGGAACCACCTGATTGGGCGCAGTGTCTCCTTACTAACATTGAGCTGTCTCTTCCATCTGTCCTCCACCTGGTCTYTGAGGTTAATCTTTAGCCTTAGCATTCTATAGGTGGATTTGACCGATAGATTGTGTAGGGCCCGGGTGCACTTTYTGCCTTTTCCTATTGTGTTAGACCAAGTCCAGTTGATAGGGCCAAAKGGGAGGTCGGAGATTGGTGTATTTGGTTTAAAGGCCAGCCATTCCTCTTTGTGTTGTACTRCTCTAATTCGGAATAGCAGGTYGTCTTGAAGCTATTCCGTTATTTATGGTTGAGGCCTGTTTAATTTGTTGTCCTGTCCCAGTTTAAAGAGACTGAGTATGGATTCCCCTTGCGGGTGCCTGTCAACTATGCTGCCAACCCRTTGGGGGCTCCCTCGAATGRCCACCCATTCACTTTYCTGCATGTTGGGGCCTTTTCGTAGGATCCGRGCCCAGTCCAAGGGGATCATTTTGATCATTTCRTCAAGTGTTTCTATCGAGTGGTGGCAGTAGCRTAACTTTGCTCTTATCTCTTATGGGKAGAGCTRGTTTTTTGTCGTTTGATCCCAGATGTCTCCTATTCTCATTACTCCTCTTGTTACCCATCCTCGCCATGGGGAATCTACAATGGGGGGATTGTCCCTKGGAGTCTTTGATCCATSTGTTGTTAAATAGGGGCTGYTGGTAGACTTCCTCCCTTCTCTTTGGARGGATTTTATCTGGGAGGGGTAGTTTGCGCCGAGTTTTCAKTAGGTTGGGCCATAATGATTCCCTCYCGATATCTACCCTCGCTGCCTGGCGGTCCGATGTATGTGGTTGGGCCRGTGGATGGGTATTCCCTCGCGGGRTTGACCATGACTTATTTTCCAACCACGTCATTGGGTCGATGTCARYTGGGGTGGCAGACGCTAATCTCGYTATTTGCTCTAGCGCTAGGGCTGCCCATGGGGTCTGTGGATTGAAGATCAATCTTTTGATCCATTGGACAACAAGCGCTTGGGTYTGTGTGGCCGGGTCAATAATCCCCAACCCTCCCTTGGACTTGGGCTAGATAATTGACTGTCATGCCACTCTGTTGATCACGTTTGTGTACTCGTGGTTGCCTCTCCACAGGTATGTTGTAGCTTGTCTCTGGAGCAGCCGAAGGGCCGCCTTGTCCAGTGCCCAGATCGCGGATCAGTACCAGAGAGATGCAAGGACCATGTTATTTATCACAAGCGCCCGACCAATAAGGGATGTGTTATCATGTGTATTTGTCTTTCCATGCTGCTAGTTTTTCCAGTGCCGGTTGGGATATTCCCTCATTATTGGTGGTTGGTCTTCCTTCAGCAGTAAGAGAGACCCCCAGAATGTGGATGGGGGCCTCAATGGGCATTCGTTTCACTCGCGGGCGTTCTGGGGGTCTGACCCCCTGATGATGGATCCACCATCCTAGAGTTTTAGTACCCCATTTGATTTTCATATCTGATAGTGCGATGAATTTATCCATCATGGCCTAAATTTTTTTTTTCTTCTGATGCATCCACCATGAGAGAGAGGTCGTCTGCAAACAGAGAGCAAACTGGGATGACTTCTTTTAGGATTGAGGTCACCTGGATTCTTTTGATGTCCTTGTGTGTTTTCAGGTTAGCAGTCAGCGCTTCCATAATGATGACAAAGAGGAAGGGGGTGATYGGGTCCCCTTGACGTACCGAACGCTGCAGGGAGATGGGTGGTGTCAAGTTACCATTGACTATTACGCGTGTTGTGGCGTTGATGTGTAAAATCTTTATCGATCTACAGAGACCAGACCCGRAATTGAGTTTTTCCAAGCATTTATCTAAGAAGAGTCAGTCAACATGATCATAGGTTTTCTCAAAGTCAATGAATATGAAGGCTGCATTACGCTTGGACTTGTGGGACAACTTTATGAGTTCGTTGATGAGAATAATGTTATCTTGTRTKTTCSTTCCTTCTYTGAACCCTATTTGTGCCGGGTGAATTATGTCTGCTATCACCTTTGTCAATCCGACTCAAACAGTTGGCAAGAGTCTTGACTGCCAACTTGTAGACTAGAGTGAGGAGGGTGATTGGTTGATAGTTCCGTATGTTATTCCTGTCTCCCTTTTTGTAGAGAAGGGTCAGCACACCCTGTCCCAAACATTCACCCATCCTCYCGAATGTCCATACTGCTTGATAGAAGTTCATCAAATCCTRTGCCAAGAAGTCMCATAGCGTTTCCCAKAWTTCCTTTGGGAGACCGTCTATGCCTGGGGTCTTTTCCTCTTCCATCAACATGAGAGYTGTCCAAATCTCGTCTTTGGAAAGGGGCTTCTCCAGCAGGTCCTTKTGCTKCTCTGAWAGAGAGRTGTTTAGCGGRAGGAGGAAYTCTTCTATTTCTTTTGTCCTTTGGTGGTCGGGTATGTGAGCGCATTTGGAGGTGAAAAGTTCCTTATAGAATTCTCAAGCTATAAATGAACATTCGRTCGTGGAGGTAGCTAGTGATCCCWGGGGTTGTTTGGGGTCAGCCAGGGCCTCTATGACTGATCTCTCAGATCTCACTCTAGCYATTGCAAAGTATCTAGCATTCATTGTTCCCTCCATCTGSTGCCACCTGAGCTTACCTCGGATGCGTGCACCCTGCCATCGGTGTTCCATATGTGTGAGAAGTTGGTCCTCCAGGTCTCGAGATTCTTTAGCAAGGG
>BFEA01001214.1:0-12750 GCA_003427395.1 Chara braunii
AAAAGACTATACTCTTCTCTCAGTTTTTCCTCACACTACCTACCTACCACTACTCCTACTTATAGGCATACGGGAAACCCGGTAGCATACCAGAACCGTGTTTTTACGGCCCCTCAAGCCTGCAGGATACCGGCCAGGGGACGGCCGGTAGCACCAGGGATAAAGCGAACCAATCCCCCGTTCCTCCCCTCAGGCCCCTCCCCTACGAACATAGCAGGGGCCTCGCTCCACTACTCTCGACATGCATAAAAGACCAAATTCATGGCCGTGTATCTTTCCATGTTCTAACAGTAGATTCACTCTTCTTTTGCACATTTCGAGAGTAATGGAGCGAGGCCCAATGATGGGCCTTGCCACACGACACATGAAAGGTGGAAATAAAATGAATCTGGCCACAGCTGGAAATAAAACGAATCTGGCCACAGCTAGTGGCGAGGTACACTTTTCAGAGATGTACCTGCTTTTTCTCAACGTTCATGTGCCTACGCTACACGTATTCCTCAACATTCATATGCCTTTTCCCGAAAGAAAAGAAAAGAAAAAAAAAAACATTCATATGCCTGCCTTCTTCTACAGTGCATAACGTCCTGTCACGGGCTGTATTCATGATGGCCGGGCAGTTTGTCGGTGGGATGGGAAGAAGGTAAGGTAGTAGGCCTATGCGCAACAGCTGTTCAGTTCAGTTCTGGGGTGATCATTTCCAGTGCACCTGCCTGTCTGGGACCCATTTGGGCCCACGACACACGTTGCAGTCCCCAGGTGGGCCACAGAACGCCCGCAGGCTAACAGGGCACATACAGCGTGCCTGCACCTACAGCCGAACAGCACACCCGCCTGCCCAATGCTGTGGGCCCAAAGTGGACGCACGCTAGCGGGGTGCCCGCAGTCCCCGCAATGCAAGGGGC
This sequence comes from Chara braunii, assembly GCA_003427395.1. Taxonomy (NCBI): domain Eukaryota; kingdom Viridiplantae; phylum Streptophyta; class Charophyceae; order Charales; family Characeae; genus Chara; species Chara braunii. The sequence continues at coordinate 906 of BFEA01001214.1, forward strand.
GATCATGTTGAAAACATGCACAAAAAAAAGCACGCACGAAAACGAAAGAACAAAAGCAGTCCTCAACAGAAAAACGCAGTCCTCAGGGTTTTTGTATATGCAATAAAAGGCCATACTTCCCAAAAAAAAAAAAAAAGCAGTCCTCAACAAAATATGGCTCCCAAAAAAAAAAAAAAAAAAAAAAACTGGCGCCCTAAGGGCATACTCACACTAGGACTTCAGGTGATTCTGGACGGATTGCGGGGACGCCGTGAATGCGGTCCGATACACTCGAGATACTGCTAGTGTGATTTCGCCCTAAATTCATCAGCCCCAGCAAGGGTCCAGCAGGTCCCGCGGGATCCCCTGCCTGAAATGTTGTTGACAATCTGGGGCCGCGTCCTCCGGGGGCCATGTCCCACTTGCACCGTTGAGTTGAGCTAGCTCAACGGTGCGACACGGTTTTCGTGATTAAAAATCTATTTTCTCGCATTTTTTGTCAATTCCATAAAGACCTTTTCGGCAATTTTTTGTATTCTGTGAATATATTGAAAAATAAAAGAAGTAAAGGCGAAATCGTTATCATTACTCCTTGTGCCCGAACCTGTGAAGAACCTCATGCGCTGTGCTTACGGAGTGTGGTCTGACACTACCCGCCGATCACGGCGCCTGGCACGACGGCAATCATGAACCTGTGTCCGATAATTTTTCGTTTTCGGGGGAAATCTATCCGAGCAGCCACCGTTGAACTACCTACCCCGTTTTTGAAAAGGCAGCTAGTTCAACGGAAGTGGGCCAGGGTAGGGTGCGTTCTAATCGGGGGCGGCCACATTATCCCCTTCGTTTCGACCAAAAAAAAAACCCGAAAGTCGTTTATCATTTCACAAATAAATTCAACTGCCCGATGCCCCGCTCCTCGTGTGATCGTGTGAGTCGCCCCAGGGGTCTGGTCCCACCTGTGTTGTTGAGAAAACTCAACGCGGAGTTTTCTACGACGAGCGACAACGTTCGACAGGATGTGGCCGTCGACAGGGCTGCGATCCCACGGTTGGAAGTATTTCGAAATGTTGATGTCCTACCGGGTGATTTGAATGATTTTTTTTTTTGTATAAGGACTTTGAATGGACTCCCGCAATGGAGGGAAGGCGGCATGGGCAAGCGCCACGGAGTTGAGAAAGCTACCCTCCACGGTCGAGGGTAGGTTTCTCAACATGGTCGATGATAAATTTTGCGATTTTTGGGATTTTAGTCGCTGTCTGCTGTTCCCCGTTTCTCGTATACTGTGTCAGGCACTTCGTCAGTGCAATGAAAGCTGTAACTGTCGTGCGTGGGCTCTATAAGGCCTCGCTCCGTTGCTCACCACATGCACAAACAAAAGAAAAAAGAAAGTTGATGTATGTTTCCGTGTTCTTGCCTATATTCATTGCTCTTTGGACCCACTTCGACGTCCTCGTGTTTCCACATCATGGGGCCTCGCTGCACTACTCTCGACATGCACAAAAGACAAAAATCATGGCAGTGCATCTTTCCATATTCTAGGGGAAGATTCACTCTCGTTTTGCACATTTCGAGAGCAGTGCAGCGAGGCCCATATGGTACTTCAAGATACGCAGAATCCTCGACAGAAACCACTATTTTCGCATCATTTTCTTAAAATGAACAAAAACGACTTCGACAGAAGAGGGACGGGCGTACCAACGGGCGCAGGAGCGCTCCGCAGTGCGCTACCGGTTTGGGGGAACCGGTGTCACTAACGCCGGCCGGGGCACGAAGCCCAGGCTCCGGGGTGATTGCCAAAGCCTACCTAGCATGGCTAGGTCAAACCCTTCCAAGGGAAGGGGAGGAATGGAGGCGAGGTAGTGGCCGAGAACCAATCAAGTCATGAGGTCTTCATATCTAATGTGTGACATGTGTAACCGACGTGGCACCTGCGGCGCGCACGTCTCTGATGCGGGAACAAGTGCGAGTCTCTTCTCTTCTCACGGTACCTCCTTCGGGATTCGACGCCTACAGGAAACAGAGACAAACGGCGAATTTCTCTCAGCGGCTTGCTCGATGCAGTAATCATGGTGGGCTGACGGAGAATCCGAGGAGTCAGCTGATGGTATACCATCTCTCTCAGCTTTAACCCCTTTCCGCGTGCGGCAGGCTACGCTCCCTTGGGTGGTCCTTAGCCCGTTCCCAAATCCCCCCAGTCCGATTAGATGTGTTTCTGCTTAAAGATCCCGGGCCTGGGGCTTGCGTTAACTTATCCAGAATAACCTCGTTTTTACCTGTCCTGGTTTCTTTTTTTAGTGTTTGATTTCTCCTCTTCGTCCAGAATGAGTGCGGCAGTCCCCCCTCCCCCATTGGGAGGTGAGATAAGTCAAGCCCCCCCTTCAGGAGTCGTGGACCCAAATAACAGTAATGATGTCAATCGTATTAAAACATTGTTGGATTTATGTTTTGATGATGGGGTGTTCCCGGAATCTGACGTGGTTTTTGGGGAAACTGAGATAGTGGAAGGGATCGGTTATTTAACGTTAAATGAGGAAGTCGACTCTGCGGCGGTCAATTGGCTGAAAGCCCGGACCGTAATTGTCTTTTTTGATGAACCAATAATAACCTTGTCCGTTTCTCAACGGGAACAGCTTATTAGGGTCTACGAGGATGCATGGTACCTGGACCCCACGGTCAACCCTTCGAAAAAAAGGGGGCGAACCCATGGGGAAGGCCCAAACGTAATGTCTTACGTTGCCAGGTCAGAGTGGATCGCTCAGTGGATGATCATGAAAGGGGAGGATCGTATCCCCACCCGAAATGGCTCATTCAAGGTTTTGTTCAAGCCCTGGTTGACAAGACAAGAACTCGAAAACATGAGAAATAATGAGCTAGCTGGGAAATTTCGTGTCATCGCGCTTAGGGTTCCATTGGAAGCCCTGGCATCACTTCGTTTTGCAATCCAAAGGCTCATGGGCAGGATACTTGTCATGCACCCTCCAGAAAAAAAAACGGAGGAGCCAAGATTAGGTAATGTCCGAATTGAATGTGTTCCAGAGGTTCGAAACTCATTTGTAGAACAAGTAGTCATTCGGAAACCCAATGGTGGATTGCTTGAAATTCAGTTCGCAAATCAAGACACCCCTTTCTGTCACAAATGTTTATGGTGGTTCCACGATGAACATGATCCGGAATGTCCTAAATTTAATGAGCCCATGCCAGCAGGAAGGGGTTCGAGGGGAAGAGGTGGGAGAGGAAGAGGGAGAGGAACGGGAGGGAGAGGTGGTGAAAGGAATGCAAGAAATCAAGGTCGAGGAGGGGCAAACAACGGCCAGGGCGGTAGCACCGTCTCACAAGGGAACACCGTGAGTCAGGGTATCGGGGTGACTCGGGGTATGAACTTTTCGGGAGTTGATGCAAATGCGAACAATGGAGGTGGGAGGGTCGGAGAAGGAGCAAGGCTGGGGAGCAGACCTTTGGGCGCTACGGGTAACAATGGATTGAGGAATGAGATGGGTGCTGGAAGTGAAGGGGGGAGAAGTGAGGGAAGGGTAAGAGCAGGAGAGGGAGGAGGAGGTGGAGGAGGAGGTCCGGGAACTGGCAGTGGAAGGCTTTCTGGGAGTAATGGAGTTATTTTTACATCTCCGCCCTCCGCACACCCGACCCAAGGGACAGTCGTACTCTCCCAAGGTCTTCTCCCCCCCCSCMTGGRGCAGTTGAGGCTTCCCCCCCCCCCACTGGTCTTCCCCCCCCCCGTTATGGCTACTGTGCAAAGCGTGGTCCCCTTTAACAGCCAACGCCTTCCTCCCTACCCCCAGAGCGTTTCTGCTCCATTGCCCTATTCGTACACATCCCTCAATCAACCGTTACCGCTGTTCCGGCCTTTGGGGCTTGGACACCCTTTTGGCAATTCAACTGCGGGAAGGCTACTTCCGCCCAATCCCCTAGGCTATGGCCAGAGGGGTCTGGAACCTACCTCATCCAGCTCTCTTCTGTGGCAAAGGTCAGATGTTACTCACAGCTCCCAGTGGCAGGGAGGGAACTTACACCAGTTCTCAGGTCTGGCAGAGCCCGTGGGAGGAGGGTTAGTCACCCAGCCGGAGACATCGATCGGTACACAGGCGATCGTACCAAACCCCGGGCAGATACCGGGGGGCGGTCGGTCCGATCAATCTCCCACAAGCGATCAAGGAAACTGGCCGGCCGGGCAGCCTTTCACTACAATCCACATAAATTCGGAATTTGGAATGGAGAGGGAAATCAAGGAAGCTCCACTGCTCCAGCTCCAGTTATTTGGGGCAACACCTGATACTCAGCCAGTATCAGGAGCTGGGGTAGTACAGCGTGATGAGAGACAGTCCGAACCAAAAGCTATGTCTAGTCTCCGCCCAGATCAAATTATGAGAGATCAAGGAAATCGGGTATCGGTCCTATCCCCCCTTAAAACCAGGAGGCTGGGTGAGGGAGGTTCGAGCGAACCTACACAAGAGGATCACGAGGGGGAAATTCCATTTGTCAATATCACATCCCCCCCGCTACAGGGTCGAACAGACACAGCAAATCGGATGAGGCCTCTGGCAATAGGCAGAGGGCAAGGGAAACTCACTGCCTCCTCCTCAGGAGTAGTACGTCCGAATGTAAAGCACTTCCTGGTGCCGATCATTGCCTCTTTGGCACCTCAGGGTGTCAAGGTCTTGGCCCTCAAACAACTGGACGGCACCTTGGCTCTGCCAGTTACAGTGGTCGACGATGCCCCCAGCACAAAGTTGGTCATTCGCAATGCTACAGACCACTTTGTAAACGGGCGTTTCCAATACAGACTGATCCCAGGGATTCGTACAGGTCAAAAGTCCATCGAATTACAGGAAGGCTCCCAAGCGTGCTTTCGCCTAGCAGTGATGGATGCAAAAATCACAGCAGAGATAGCAGCAACACTGGAAAGCCAGGGGGTCCATTGGATCCCGACCCAGTGGTTTGATCCGTCACTCTTGGTAGAAGCTCAGAAAGTGGTTTTGATTAATGGCATTAATGCCAAGCTGGTAGCAGATTACTGCAATAGCCTACCAAATGATAAACAGCCATGGCCCCCCCTATTCCGTAACTTGCTATTAACTCCGTGGGAAAGCAATCAGGAAGGGGACAACGCTAACCAAGGTAGGCGCAGAAAGAGCAGTCGAAACTCAGTCAATGAGCAGCGGATCCAAACTTCCTCAGCCCCCCCCGCTACTAATGGATAAGGTGAGGATGGCGACCTGGAACGTAAGGGGATTGGGGGACACGTCCGGCAGGAAGAAAAAAGCAAGGGTTAAATCTTGGGTCCACCAACAGAGAATCAAAATATTTTTTTTTACAAGAAACGAAATGTGATGAAGAAAAAATTAATCGATTCTCAAAATGGTGGAGAGGCCCTCAGTGGTGGTCCTCCGCTGATGGAACCAAGGGCGGTACTGCGATTTTAATTCATAGGGACCTGGAAATGACGGTTATCGAAAGCGGATCAGACATTTGGGGGCAATGGACATGGGTGAGGACCATTTATGAAGGGAAAGAATGAATTTTTGCGTCAGTTTACGCTCCTGCCACACCGGGGGATCGTAGATCGTTCCTATCAGATCTTTCCAATGTAATTCCTGAAGGTGAACACATGGTGGTGGCTGGCGATTTCAACACAACAATGTGGCATGGGCTCGACTCTCCGAACCGGGCCCAAGGAAAACAGACGCTATCATACTAACCCGCTTCTTGGAGGAATATGCGCTTACAGATACCTACCAGGCGCTGCACCCGGATTCTCCTGGCTTTACCTGGTGGTCGGGCCGACAGTCGGGTGACAGAGAACCGACCACCAGGCGTCTGGACCTAGTTTTGACGAAAGGGGAATCTTGGAAGACAGCACTGGAAGTAGAGGTGTGTCCCTCACTGATATCAGATCATTGGCCAGTGATGGCGGAGCTCAGAATGGGAGAGAGTCCAAGGAGGGAGGCTGGTCCGTTCAGATTAAATACAGAAAATCTGCAGATACCGGGAGTGGCGGAATGGTGCAAGAAACATTGGGAGGACTGGGAGCAGACCAAAGAGTGGTTTGACTCCGAAGAGGAGAGGGTCCAATTGGGCTTCAGGATTGTCACGAGAGCCATGGATGCGTTTTCAAGAGTTCTGGCCAGGGAATGCAACAAGGAGTGGGAATGCAGGCAAATGGTGTTGAAAGCGGAGAGTAGGATTAGGGAAGACCCCTTCACGGACATTTATTGGGAAAGGAAAAGGGACGAATGGCTGAGAAAGTGGGATGTGCTGCAAATTCGCCAACAAGAAGTCTGGGCCAAAAGAGCAAGGGAGCGAGGAATGGCGTTAGTGGACAGAATGTCCAAAGAAACATTTCGAAGGCTATGCCCGCCCAGATCCCACAGTGTGATCAGGGCTTTGGGGCATCTATTCAATTCACTGGCAGATATTGCAGAGGACACTGAAGCCATGACAGTCTGCGCAACTGAGTATTATAGCGACATCTTGACATCACGCAGACCGATAGAAGAAACCTTGGCCGATCTGAAAGTTGAAGGGGATCTTTGGCAGTTCTCTGCATATCGCTTGAAACAAGACCAACGCCTGTCTTTGGACAGGCCTTTGACCTTGGAAGAGCTCAAGGAGGCAGTTGAACACATGGCTAAAGGGAAAGTGCCGGGGGATGACGGCCTCCCAGTGGAATTCTACCAGGCTACTTGGGATCAGGTGGGACCGATTCTGCTGAAACTTTTTAACAGAATCTTGGACGGAGGATCGCTAACTGAAGACATGTGCCGCGGGACAATCACACTGCTATACAAGAAGGGCGATAAGAAGAATGTGCGTAATTGGAGACCTATTTCCCTCCTTAACGCGTCATACAAGATCCTGGCCAAGGCTTTGGCTCGAAGACTGGCAGTTGCGCTCCCGGATTTGGTGAAAGCGGACCAAGGGGCCTTTGTCAACGGTCGGTCTATTGCTGAGAACATGGCGGTTGCTGTCGGCGCTCTGGAAATCATCTCCAAGGAGAAGAGACAGGTCTTAGTTGCCATGTTGGACCTGGAGAAAGCTTACGATCGTGTAAACTGGGCCTTTGTATTAGCGACACTGGAACACCTGAATTTCGGCATCTCCTTCAGGGCTTGGGTGTCAGCATTATACAAAAGTTCTACAGCGGTAGTAGTTGTCAACGGCAAGAGATCCAGGGTTTTTGATCTGTCCAGGTCATTAAGACAGGGGTGTCCACTGGCCCCCCTGCTGTTTGTCCTCCAAATTGAGGTAGTGCTCAATGCCATAAGAGCGAATCCTGTAATCAAAGGACTGCACCTAGGAGGGAACACAGTAGTAACGACTGGAGCAATAGCTGACGACCTACTATTGATTACTGAGGTAACCCAGGAGTCCATAGATGCAGCAAAGGCCATCCAGGATCTTTACTCCCTACAATCGGAGGCTCAAGTTAACTAGGACAAATCGGTTTTTTTTCTCCCAGCTGAATTTGAGCTTCCCAATGATTGGTCAATGAGAAGAGTCGAGGAGATCGAATCAGAGAGATATTTAGGGCTTCAGGTGTCATTGTCTAGCAGCCACTCGGCACAGGACTCAATTTTGCTTGCGAAGGTGAAGGCCAAAATAAAAAGATGCAGATCAGCTCTGGGCCTCTCGTTAATGGGCCAGGCTACAATCCTTATAACTTCATTTTTTTCCTTAATCTGACATATAGCAGCAGTTATCCTGATCTCCAGAAAAACGTTGCAGGCCATTAGGAGAGAGGCCGCTCGCTATTTATGGAAGCCGGAGGCGGAAGAGGAACAAAACTTCATCTCTAAGGTCTCATGGGATAAGATTACGTTGCCAAAAGAGGAGGGTGGTCTGACAATTGTTGATCCAGAAAGACAGAACATCGCTTTACTGGGCAAATGGATACAAAAAGCCAGCACTCAGTCCGAGTACAGAAACTGGTTGGCGGCGGTGGAGTATATCTTGCAGCAGGAATTTAAGCTCCGGAGGAAGGAAGATGTCTGGACCTGCATTCAAGTCCCATCCTACTTGCACAGGAGACCCAAATCTGCAATGGGTTTGGCCTGGTGGGTGGCATGGAAACGATTGAGGGCAGCTCAGAGCGCCAACCCGTCTTCAAAAGAGGAAGTATTAATCCAACCTCTTTTTGATAACGCAGCGTTGGTGACCCCGGATGGGCCACCAATCACAGCGAAAGCAGACTCTTTTGGCAGAAAATGGATGGAGAAAGGGGTCTCCAGGATTACGGACATCTGGTCCGAAGCTAACAAGGACTGGAAAACGGAGGATAAATTGAAAGCAACACTGGGCAGGTTACAAGGAATAAGGATCAATTTACAAGCATTGATCGATGCTATCCCAGTGGAATGGAATTGCCTGCTGAGATCGGAGGCTTTCCCCCGAGTGGACAAGTGGTACAAGAAGGCAGAAGATGAAGTCTGCCCATCAAGAGTTTTCAAAATCGAAGAGGTTGTATCGGGGCAGGATGAATGAAAAGTATCTGAGTGGGGCGTAGAGCGAGGGCAAGGGGCTGGCCAAAAACTCAGCCTTATCCGAGAGACTTGTTTAAGCAACGATCAGCAGCTAGTGGCTATACGTGTAGCAAGGACACCAGGCGCCAACAGACGACAGACTTTCACATTGATTCAGGGGGGCGTTTGCATCCAGAAGCTGAGGCTCGACCCAAGCAGTAACCTGTGGCATATGCAAGGTAAGACGAGCGATCTCTCGCAGTTCAACACCAAGTTGGGGAGAAGAATACAGCATTCAGTTAATTTGGCTGACATAGGAGCCAAGCTTACTGGCAACCTGAGTCTCTCAGTGCCTATTACAATTCCCGAGCTGAAAGCAGTGTGGTTGCAACTGTGAGTCCTGCCAAGTCTTAAATTATCGAGTTTGCTGTGGTTGATCACACATTCTGCAGTCCCTACAGCAAAGTGGCTGGTTGTAAGAGGCGTGGCTATTCCCCCTACATGCAGTCGCTGTGGGCACCGACAGGAAGAGTCACTTCTGCATCTCATCTGGGACTGCCTGGCATCAAAAAGAATTTGGCGTTGGTGGTCCCTACACTGGCAAAGCTTAGGCTCAAACCTTCAGTGGAATCAAGACTGGATTATTACGAGACGTCTTCCACCTCTTTTCTTCCCCAAACGTGGATGGGGCTACATGGCCCAAGCCATTCGCTCTGCCATTATGTGGGTGATATGGGAGGACAGGAACAATATCCGGTTCCAAAATGAGTGGACTTCAGATTGTGGGATCAAAGCCAAGACAAAATTCATGATTCGGACAATGATTTTTGCGGACTGGGTAAGAAAAGGTGACTCTGGCAGAACACCGATAGGCAGAAATTGGTTCCTGTTCACGTGGGCTCGGGGAAATCAACTGGCAGGAGTCACCTTGGAAGGAAAGCCGTCCAGAAGATAGTGGTAACATTGAGTCAGTATATTTTTGAGTAGGTAGTTTTCCATTTAAGGGCTGGTAGATTAAGATGGTTTTCCTTTGTCACTGGGGAACGGGAGACACTTTGGAGAGGCATTATGGGGATTTGGGTTAGGACTTACCTAGTCTCTCGGTTTTCAGCTCCGCAGAAGGGGGCATCACTTAGAGTGACATTAGTTGAAACTGAACGGGCTTAGGTTCGGGGAGGCTGCAGGTAGGCCTCTTTTGTTCATTAGGGCTGGTAGCATTAGGGGTAGTTAGCGGTATGTTTAGTCGTAGTTTTACTTGCAGTAGGTCGTGGACAGTCAGAGTATTCGGTGCATACACTAAGCAGAGTAGTATTAGAGTATTCTCATAAGAATTTGAGTCTTAAGCTAAACTGGCTGATGCTGCCGGGATAACTCCGAGTTGAACTGTGAGGTCCCCGGCCTCCCCATTATTCTTTCGTAATATGATTTTGTAATAAAAAAAGAACAAAAACTGCTACGAATAAATCTGAAATGCATTTTTCGGATTTAAAAAATTCCGTAAGGTGGGACCAGACCCCAGGTCACAAGTAATAGAATACTCGTTGAGCTAGCTCAACGGTGCAAGTGGGACATGGCCCCGGGACATCCGTTAAAAATGCAACAATATAGAGAAGACAAAAAAAAGGAAAAAAAGAAAAAAACAAAGCAGTATAAAAGAATACAATCGTCCTTCGGGACATCCGTTAAAATTGGAACGATACAGAGAAGATTAGCATGGCCCCTGCGCAAGGATGACACACATAAATCGAGAAATGGTCCAAATTTTTGAGATCAATTTGTTCAAGCGGATCAATCCTTTTAAAAAATAATAATAATAAAAGAATACAATTTGGGGCTGCTAAAAAGAAAAACAATCTGTGGGGTCGGTCCCGCTGGGGTGAAGTCCCACCGCCCAAGTTTAAGTTTAGAGAACGTAACGTGTGACACCATTTTGACATTAATAAATTCGAAACAAGAAATTAAAAAACTGAAAAAATCGCTAGAAACAGCTTTTCTCCTTCTTTCTTATTAAGTAACTCGAAGAAATGAAACACGTCTGGCACAGTCGGAGTGAATGTCTCCGTGGAAAAGGGATACTTCCTGTGGTGAGGGGACAGGAGGTCACTATTTGTAAAATGGACAGGGACAACATGCATGGCCAGATGCGTTCATTGCCCAAAGAAGGTCACTATTCGTAAAATGGACAGGGACAACATGCATGGCCAGATGCGTTCATTGCCCAAAGAAGGAAGAGAGTTTGATACGAGAGAGCCAAACAGAGCTGTCAGAGCTCCTCCTTTTCAGGGTGTAATGATGTCTTAAAAAAAATAAAAAATGAAAGGCAAATAAGTTGAGAAATGTACCCTACCCTCTGTAGGGTAGTTTTCTCAACGGAAAATGGTTTCCTGCCCAAACGGAAAGGGCCAAAGCATACGAGAAAACGGATTTCACGTCAACGAAAAAATGTACAAAATGACCAAATCTAATAGGTTATTCTCCTGTATTTTGGTACCCTTAGATTCTCAATACATCAACGGCAGAGCTCCATCCCACCATGCCACCCGTGATAGAAAGCTCGGCGTTGAGAAAACTCAACTTCGGCGGTGGGACTTCACCCCTGGGGCTGTGAAATTTTGTTAGGGACGCCGGGCCCGGTTCCCGGCAATTCAAAAAAACAAATGAAAAAATTATATGTTTTTTTTTTTTTTTTTGCATAAACTCCAACAAGGTGTACTGATAGGGTGGAGGGCTCCAGTCTATTGGACCAGGTTGGGAGCCACACCTGCTGGAAAACCGGGTCCAGGGACCACGGCGGGTGGGAGCTGGGAGGGAGGACTAAGCGGGTAGCCGGCGCCTCTGCTCCCCAGATGCGAGCGGCACAGTCTTAGGGTTTAGCCATAGTCGCGCGGCGGTGTCGCGTGCATAGCCGCACGGAGCTTAACCACCATGCCCTGGAGCGCACAGCACGGGGAAGGGGCGTCTTGGAGCGGTCAAGCTACACAGGAATCAGGATAGCTCGAGCAACAGAGACACGAGCTTGTCCAGGGCTGAGAGGAGGGCGTGCGCTGGGCCGCTGGCCCTCTGAGGAGGGGAGGGAGGCAGCATGGGGTTCTCAAACAGGAGCTGCGGAGCAGAACGACAGACAGGAGGTAGCATTCAAGATGGCATAAACCACGTCGAACACTTCTGAACCGAAGAACGCTGAAAGTGTCCTTCCCATGGAACACTTCGAAACACAATGAGAGGAGAGCAGGATAACATACAACATCGCAAAAGGAGGAGCTTCAAAGGAGCAATACTCAACTCTGTGGGAGCTAAGTCCTCGTGTAAAAGACAGACGAACCAAAGAGCAAGAGAGAGAGAGAGAGAGAGAGAGAGAGAGAGAGAGAGAGAGAGAGAGAGAGAGAGAGAGA
>BFEA01001214.1:47561-68138 GCA_003427395.1 Chara braunii
AGAGAGAGAGAGAGAGAGAGAGAGAGAGAGAGAGAGAGAGAGAGAGAGAGAGAGAGAGAGAGAGGGAGGGAGGGAGGAATGGAAATGGGTGATAAAAGATTATCAGAAGTACATATTAATTTAAGGGAAAAGGAGAAAAGGGCACATGCCGTTGTTACCCTTGCTTATGCCAAAAAAATGAATAGGAGTGACTTTAGTAGGTGACGATGGCAGTTATGATTATCAGCCAGGAGGAGGAGAAGGAGAAGGAAGGAGAGCAGGAAGCCAGGGACCCACAGGGCCGTCCAGGGACCAGTGTGCTAGATCTTAGCGTGGACCAAGATTCCACCTCTACCTGGTCTTCTTCTTCATCTCCTTGTTTAACTATGCTCATTTTCCTGCTCCCCCTCCTCCTCCTCCTCTACACTCTGCGCCGCCCTACTCTACTTCTGCCGGGTCGTCCTCTTCCATCCTCTTTTCCTTTCGTTACAATCTTGCATGGTGTTGACACTACGCAAACGGTGTGTCGAGTGCTGTCAGAAAAGTGTGCAAGACCGGCACTGTCAACTCCTCTAGAGACTCGGCACACAGGCTGTCCACAGCTGTCAGAAAAAAATCGAAAGTTGGGCCGTCGACAGTTCACCCCCACTTGGCCATACAGGCTGTCGAGGGGCAAGGTTGTTGGTCATGGCCCGGAAAAGTCCCTTGCAGCGGCTGTCACGGAAAAGTCCCTTGCGGCGCCTTTCGACAGGGCACGGCTGTCACGGAAAAGTCCCTTGCAGCGGAAATTCGAACGCAATTCTCGAAAGGCAGGTGGGCCACTTTCGAATCTCCATCTCCTGGACGCAATGCGAACTGCCATCCTGCATAACTGGCAGGTGGCGGGGCTCTGGCTGCATGGGCGCTAGCGCTGCACTCCCGTTTGCGGTAAGGAGAGTAGCGGCAGTGTTAGCCGGAGTGAGTAGAGCGAAGCGAGGCGCCGTGGGGCGAGACATCTTCATCGTGTAGCTCACCCCACCAGGTCCTAGGGTATGCCTATGGCCCTCCTCAAGGAAAAAGTGCACGGTCACACCTCCTCCTTGAGTGGTGGAGGGAGCGCCTTTGTGCTCAGTGGTCGCCGCATCCTGGTGGCCCCTACGCAGCCCACCATTGTACCTTTCACCTTCAACCGTCCACCATTTTACCACGCCACGTGAGTGGCCGTGCGGAATATACAAGATGGCTGTAAACACTGAAGGCACAATTGTTGACGATGCTGCTAGGAGGAGTGGGAGCCCAACTGGGGGCAGTGGGAACGTTAATGGTGGCTGTTGTGTTGGCGCTATCTTCCTACAAGATGGCTGTAAACACTAGAGGCGCCACTATTGACGATGCTGCTGGCGGCAGTGTGAGCTTAAACGGTGCTTGTTTCTACAGCTTGATATGCTGCTAGGAGGAGTGGGAGTCAATCTGGCAGCAGTGTGAGCGTTAACGGTGCTTGTTTCGACAGCCCCACTTTCCTACTTACTTTTACACACACTGCAGACGTAGTGTAGAAATCTTCCTGGCCTCTTTCATTGTGCTGTGCCTACTAGGTTAATATGCCTTGCTCCATGACATCCACAGTGTTCAAGTACTTAGCATACACTTTCTAGGGTACATTCCTAAATTCTCTGTGTATCTTCCTCAAGTGAACTTACATTAACACTGCCTTCCCCCACCATTATTACCTTCTATTAATCACTTGAAATTCTGACCCATTTATCCCCTGAATTCTGACCCATTTATCCCCTGAATTCTGACCCATGTATCCCCTGACTTCTTCTTCCCCTATGGCAACTCCGCCCACTCTCTGAATCTCACCCAAGTACCCATCCACGTTCTCCTTGTCCCCTCCCTATAGTTTCCATACTTTTCCCTCTCGTTTTTAAATATCCTAATCTAGCCGTCTTATTAACCCAATACGTTTCCCTCCGCCTTCCCCTTCCCTGCTCCACCCCTCCTGTTTTCACTATTCATCTAGTCATTTCACGAGTTGCCCTCACCTACCCTGGACTCCGTCTTCGTACAGTCCTGCAGACTGAGCCTCTCTTCCCGACCCTATGTGCTCCCCTGTAGACTCAACCTATCCTCCCGTCTCACACAATTGTTCTCCAACCCTCTCACCCGTTGCTAACACTGCCACAGTGCCACTCCCCCTTTTTTTTTTTCACGTGGAACCACCTACCTACCCTCCTGTCTCTCTTTTTTTTTTTTTTTTTTTTCAGCTGCACTCTGACTCCACCTATCAAGCGTACCATTCTTACACCTATCAAACTGTTGTTGGCCGGCAACTCTTCAAAAGTCCGTGGGGCGATGCAAAACTTTCGAAAACCCGGTTTTAAACAGCCTGTGTGGCAAGCCTCCTAGTGTTTGCCCCCCTGCAACACCCATTCCCTCTAGGGTCCTCGGTGCTGGTCTCGAAACGGGTGCTGAAATTCGAGAGTCCACGTCAAGTCTGGGTGGACAAACCAGGCTGACAGTGTCCTTTGTGGAATCCGGCTGCTCTAGAATGTCCAAAGTTTGGCCCCATGTATCTTTCTGTGTTGTAGCAGAAGATTTCATTCTCAATTTGCACTTGAACTCAAGTCATGTGGAACGAGGCTCTAAAGTGGAGTCTAGTGTAGTGGAGGGAGGATACATGGGGGCGCACTTTGGACAGTCTACAGCAGCCGGATTGCACAAAAGGACACTGCCAGCCTGGTTTGTCCACCCAGACTTGTGGTGGACTCTCGAATTTCAGCACCGTTTCGAGACCAGCACTGAGGACCCTAGAGGAAATGGGTTTTGCAGGCGGGCGAACACTAGAGGAGTAGAAAGTGCTGTGACGAGCTGTCTTCTGTAACCGCGCGATTTTCTGCGCGAAGCTGCTTCAGGGATAATTTGGGCTGGGTCGGTTGGGCGAAGTGTGTGAGGATGGGTCGACGGGGTGAATTGCATGGATGACCTCGCTTCTTTCTCCTTGGATTTTTGGGATCGGGGCCGGGGAAGTCCTGCGCAGGTGGCTGAGTGGCCGCGCCTTAGTGAGCGCGAAAGATAAATGTTACCATAACTTCTTTCTTGTTCTGCTGTGGGAAGTTGTGAACTGGGAATTTTGGCGCGATCATAGCGTTGGAACGCCGTTTTCAAAATTTTGAATGGATGTCGAGCCCCCGCGGGCTCTCGGAATTATTTTTCTTTCGGAATTTCTTTTCGCATTTAGGATTTAGGCTAGGAATTTAGGTACCTCACATCCTGGCTGTACTGTGATGCCCAACCTCACGCCCGGCGCGACTTCCTGATCGGAGTGGAGTGTGGGCCTGGAAGTGCGAAAAGGGGTGTGCCAAGGATTTTTGGGGAAAGTGGGGGAGTCTTAAGGATATGAATGTAATTAGGCGGACGAGGGATGCGTGCGCGAGGAGCTCACGATCCGATAAGGCCTGGGCAGTGAGGGTGGCGGTTGACGGGAAAGTTCCTCCGCGGCGGAGGCGGTCCTGAAAAGTTAGGCCGTCGGGGTCCGCCACGCGGCGCGGGCCTCCGCGTATTTGGATGGGGCCTTCAGAGTTCCGGAGTTCTCTGTTCGCTGCTACAGCGGCAATTCGCGCAAAACGTACTGGGCCAATAGGGGGCAATGGCCGGCCACGGACCGACGCTGAGTTGATGGTATGGAAGAAGAAGGCGGAAAGGAGAAACGACGCTGAGTTGATGGTATGGAAGAAGAAACGAAAATAAGAACGGGCAAGCCGCCCTGAGCCGCAATCAAAATGTATATACACAGGGACAGATGGGGAAGACACAAAGAAACAGCAAGACCACATCCATCAACCTCAACTCTCTCTCTCTCTCTCTCTCTCTCTCTCTCTCTCTCTCTCTCTCTCTCTCTCTCTCTCTCCCTCTCTCTCTCTCTCTCTTCTTCTTCGATGCGGACAGTCCATCGTCACACACCAACCCACGAAGTCGTCACCCCGCTTAGTCCTCCCGCACCCGTNCTCTCTCTCTCTCTCTCTCTCTCTTCTTCTTCGATGCGGACAGTCCATCGTCACACACCAACCCACGAAGTCGTCACCCCGCTTAGTCCTCCCGCACCCGTCGGATTCGCCTGTGCCCACAGTCCGTCGTGGCCCACGTCAATCCCGCGCGTTTGACACCAGCCCGTCGGGTCGCCCAACTTCTACTCTACTCACTTCTTACTTCGCTCGTGTGCCGACCCTTCCTGATCACGCAACCCCGAGCTTCCAACAACGGATTAAGAGAGCTGACTAATCGCGCAGCCGAAATTTATAGCGTGCATGCATGTGCGAAGAACACGGAGTTACCAAAACTTAGAGTGAAGATTAGAGAGGGAACGCCTGCGCCCTGCATGATAGGCCGCGGCGTGGGGGACGTAACCCTTCTCCACGCATCGATCCGAGCATGCAAGCCGCGGCTTACAAAATTTCAGCAAAAGAAAGAGAGGGAGGGCGGGAGAGACGAAGTGCAAGAAGAGAGATACCGTTACAATGGCGTCCGCCCAAAATTACAATTACACACGCGATTAAGGGCGCCTGCTAATCAGAGTTCCGTTGCTGCCGCATGAAGAAGCGCGTAAACAAAAAGCGCCGCGCGTCAGGGAAAATCCTAATTACTAAATTTCTAAATTCCTATCTAATGCAAGAAAGCAAAAAAAAGCATGAATTCCGAAGGAAAGGCCGAAATTCCGAGAGCCATTGGGGGCTCAACAAAATTCGAAAAAGATTCAAGAGGAATTTCAAAAAAGAACGAAGCAATTTCCCGCGCGATGTCCGCGCCCAAAAGATCAAAAACCGAACCAAAAGAAACGATGTCGATATTAGTCGCGCGCGCGCGTGGCGTCGCGCCAAACAACCATCCAACCAATCAATCCACCGGCCGTCCCAGGACACACCCAGCCCCGAAGAAGCGACGAAAAAGACGAAGAAGCAAGAGTACTGATGCAATTTTCCACCGATCCCGATTTCCCGCAATTGGCCCAATCTTCCCAGCTTAGGACCCCTCGTTGCAATTGCACCAAAACTCGCGTGTTACAGGAAGTGGTTTGTCACATATGTGATGCCCTGAGGGTTCCAATATTAGCAAGCTCCTGCTTGCTTGTTGACACGTGTCGATTTCTCTAATCGATCGACACGCGGAGCACTTCTCTTTATGCCACTTACCGTTCGATTGCGTGCGGACGTCATCCAACGTGGCAACTTTGCTCTTCTACTACTTCCTCAGATTGGGCTCTCGACCGTCCAAGGACGGGATTTTTCTCGTGCCGTTACCGCGACACGTATCCATTACTGGTTGCATCAGTAATTAACTGGAAGGGGAAAAGGGAGCCGGTGCATGGCGGCATGGCGGGGTGGAGGGCTTAGGGGTAGCGGGGGCAAGAACCTTTCCATCCCGGCTGCAGATTCTGGAAGCGCTTGGTAACGGACGATGCGTTGGAAGCGGGGGAAACGGTTGCCAGTGCGAGGGAGGGACGCGAGGTAATCAAGATAGAGGGTAGTGAAAGTTCGGAAAAGTGCCGCGCGGAAACGATCGTGATCTTCGCAGGCGGGGATGGTCCCTGTTACTATGCAATAAACCTCGATCATATTGTGGCCCCGCCACGTGGCACTGAGGATAAAACATGGAGGCAGAAGGTTGGGACGGCGCACTGAATGGAGGGGTGGGGGTGCACTACTATAGCGAGGCGAGCAGCATGGAAGTGGGGGAAGGTATCGCAGAGAAACGGGTTGGAGGGGAACGTGATGGGGGTGGTGAGCTGGCGGAGGGTGAGGTAGTCAAGAGGACGGCGGGAGAGTAATCGGGGACGAAGGCCGATCGCCCGTATCGGTGCGTCGGCGAACTGGGGGACGGGTTGGGGAGGAGGGGGATCGGCTCCGTCGCCGCATTGATGGGGTCGGAGTCGTGGCCGTGAGGTCGCCATGTTCTGGTCGGGGCGGCTCTGGATCTTGGTTTGGATCGTCGTGGACGTGTAAGCTTGCCCCGTTCGCAACCTCTAGTTCCCTTTTCCCGGCTGCGGTTTCTTTTCTTTTGCGGGCCGCCTCCGGATCTTCAGCCTCCGTGCCCGTGCGCAGCGCTTCTTCCGGCGCAGTTTCCCACTCCGATTTCATAGGTCCTGCTTCGTTCTCCTCTTCTCCTTCGTCTTCTTCTTCTTCTTCTTCGCTCTGCTCCCCCTCGCTATGCTCGCTATAGCTTCCTTCTTCAGGGGTTTCGTCCTCTTCTTCGAGTACTTCGTCGCTTTCCCCACTTTCTTCCCGCTCGTCTTCTCCTTCGTCACTCTCAGTGCTTTCTTCCTCCTCCTCTTCCTCTCGAATGGCAGCAAGCTGGCCTGCCGTTGGGTGCCTGAAGAAGGCAGGATGACAAACCATCTGGGGATCCAAATACTGCTGCTGCGACGGCGGGATGCGCTCTGCGGCTCCCTCCACACAAGCCGACCACTGGAGATACGGCGTTAACGTGCGAGAAAGTACATGAGGAATCGGATGCTCGCCGTCTTGCGAGATGATGTCGAGAGGGAGCTCGTCCGCCAGCTGCGCTACTGGGATCGCGAGCTCTTGCGCGATGAGTTGCTTATGTCCGGGCCGTACTGTGCCGAACAGAAACGCGAGGAGTTCTCCCTCCACGCTGGTTCGCCAAGCCTGGATGAACAGCAACTCCAGGCGCTCTATGCAAGGCGGGCGCGCCTCGTCCTCGGTCCACGTCAGCCGTACCTCGACTAAGCACAGTGAAAGCTCGACAAAGTCTTCGCGCCACAGTTGCCAGTGTGGGGCATTGTGGGGGATGAATGTCGGGGACAGCAAGGGTCGTTAGACAGTAGGAAAGGCGAGGATGGAAATCGGAAGGTGGGGAGGGTAGAGGGGAGATAAAAAACGGAGATATGAGAGAGACTCATTGGGGGCGAGGGAAGGGAACAACAACAGGGAGAACCGTCGGCGGATCACGTTGGTACATCCGAAGGCCGTCGTATTCGATTGCTCGTGTCGGCGCGACCGTGTCCTCGGGGCGAGCCAGAAGCTGGGTCCACTCAGCGACCAGATCGTTCGCCCACACGCGTAGCGATGTCCTCACCGCCGTATGTCGTAAAGGGAGGAGCCTGGAGAGATCGCCACGAAAGTTGATGACGACCGATATGCGGCTGACACCTGGCACCGCTCGCTGATGAACTGCTTCAGCCAGTACAACTGCGTTGGGCCGGCACTCGATTCTGAACACCGCCGCTGCATACACGCCTCCCGTGCAGAAAAAGTGTGCAAGCCGCCGGAGATCTGGGCTGAGATGGGGATGATAGACTTGCCGGATCATCAATCGATCACGGGGTGCAAACGATGCTTCGCTGGGGGCTCTTTCCTCCAGAAAACTCATGGCGATGGCGATGGAGACGGAGAGGCAGAGAGGGAGCAAGAGGAAGAGGGGGATGGCGGAGAGTCAGAGTCGTCATCTTCGGCTTCCTCAGAAGGAGAGATCAAGGGAGACGGAGCAGAGGGGAGGAGGCGAAGATAGGACACGTGGCGTGTGATCGGACGAGCCGATCGACCGCCGGAGACTTCCGGAGCGAGACGCACGATGTTTACGCCTTTGGGGCCGAGCTCGATCACGCGATATCGCCCGAAGAATCGTGGCGCTAGCTTCCCTTGGCGAGCATATTTCCTCACCTGCACCACGTCCCCCAATTTATACTGGGGCCGTGGACCCGCATTCCCATTTCGGGCCTCGTAGCTCTGGATCTGTCGGCCTTGGGCTAGTTCGGTCATTTTCTGTCATTTTCGGGCCAGCTTGGGCAGTGACCGTTCCATTAGCTCTAGGTGTCGTTTGGCCTTGTCCCGAGCCGTGGCCCTGGTGGGCCGTCGGTTCAATGTAGACTCATCCGGGAGGCTTGGTATCAAAACGCAAGCGACGCTATTTGTTCTTAATTGAAAGGGGCTTAGCCCCGTCGATTCGTGGGGCGTTCCGCGATGGACCGCCAGAATGTGATCGACGATATCGGGCCAGGGTCTCGGATCCCGTGCCGCGAAGTTTCGTCGCAATGCTGTTTTTATCATCCCGTTAGCGTTTTCGACCAGCCCATTG
Source organism: Chara braunii (assembly GCA_003427395.1). Taxonomy (NCBI): domain Eukaryota; kingdom Viridiplantae; phylum Streptophyta; class Charophyceae; order Charales; family Characeae; genus Chara; species Chara braunii. Next base: position 55,611 of record BFEA01001214.1, read on the forward strand.
GATTGTGACATGTGGGGTGCATTGTTCCGTATGACGACGCCATGTATAACCAGATTCTTTAACACTTCTCCTTTGAATTCAGCCCCATTATCAATTAGGATTTCTTCGGTATCCTGATGCATCCCGAGGAAACGGTTGACGTATCGCGCGATTTCTGTGGCTGGCCGCGTGCGACAGGGATACGCTTTGATCCATTTCGAAAAATGGTCGACAAATACCAGTAGGACTGGATACTTGCAACTATTAGGGCCAGGGGGCACCACTATGTCGGTAGTGTCCATGCTTACTCTCTGAAATGGCCGTTCAACAACCGTGGGCACTATCGATCTTGGCGGCTGAATCGGCGCCTTATCAGCGGCGCAGACTTGGCAGTTGGCGACGATGTATTTCACATCGTCACGGATATTGGACCAGTACCACTTATTTTTGTTGATAGCGGACTCCGTGATTTGTACGGCGAAATGAGCCGCAGTTTCTTCGTGCGCCGTCTTAACCCAGTCGTACCTCATGAGCGGATGCGGCACCACCATCCAAATTCCGCTGCCATCCGTTTTTCGTTTTTCTAATCTACGCTCTATCCATCGGTAATCCCGAGCCCTCTCGTTGACCCTCCTCCGATCTTCCTTGGTGAAATCCTGGAGGGGGTTACCTACTAGGGTGGCGATTAAGGCAATGTCCGTCCATACTTCGACCCTTCTAAACTTCCGGTTTTTTTCCAATCCTTCTGACGTGGCATCCAAAAAGCGAGCCTCGGTCGGAATCTTATTGGTCCAGCACAAGGGACACAACCACGACTTACTATCGTTTCTGTATTGGATGCACGAGCCATGGGTTTGTGCGACACACTGTCGGCAATCGATCCAATCAACATACCCCTCCCCGTTAGGACACATGGAAACCGAATAGACGCGGGAGATGGCTTCACAAAAATAGCAAAATTTGTCAGACAGGGAGAGGAGAGACAAAGAGGAAGGAGGAGAGAGGGGGGTAGTGGGGTTACCTCCGTCACCCATCGCTGCCGTTTTACTTCTTGCCACATGGGAGAACTGCCACTTGTCCGTACCTTGGCTCGTTAGTCAGGTCTGGCTTTTTCCACGGTGTAATTTCCTCGTCCTTTGGTACCTTGGCAGGTCGATGCAAACGTGTCAACCCGTCCGCGTTACCGTGTCGCTCTGTCTTTCGATGGACGATATCGAAGTCGTATTCTTGCAGTCGTATTCTTGCAGTCGCACCGCCCAACGGCCAATCATGCCCGTGTAGTTGGTGAGTTTCTTCAGTGCCAATAGAGGCTCGTGATCCGTTACGAGACGAAACTTCTGTCCGTAGAGATACGGATGGAAGTGCTGGATTCCCCAAACTACCGCATAGCACTCGCCTTGAGATGCGGAATCGTTTCTACGTTGGTCTGGCACGGTTCGAGACGCGAACTCGATGACGTGTTCAAGCCCTTTGTTCCCCTTCTGTGCTAAAATAGCGGAAATAGCTTCCGGTTGCCAGTCCATGATGAGAATGAACTGCTTCGCGGAGTCCGGCCGAATTAAAATAGGGGCTGTTGCCAGAGTGTCTTTGAGGGTCGCAAAGGCGTGCTGGCACTCCGCGTCCCAATTGAGTGGCTGGTCCTTCCGTAATAGATTCGTTAGCGGTCGTGCAATCACAACAAAGCCCTTGATGAAGCGCCGATAGTATGGCGCCAGCCCCAAGAAGGCTCGAACCTGCGTCAGTGACGTGGGAACCGGGGCTTCCTTCACCGCCGCGGCTTTTCTCGAATCTGGCCGCAGTCCTCCACGTGTCACGACGTAACCCAAAAACGAAATTTCCGAGAGGAAAAATTCGCTCTTCTCAAGCGCAATTTTGAACCCAGCGTCTCTTAATGCACCCAATGTCCATTCGATGTGTTGCACGTGTCCGTGATAGGTTTCCGAATAGACCAGAATGTCATCCATGTAAATAATCACGTAGAAGTTAATCATTCCTTGCGTCAGCCGTGTCTTGTTGACGAAGTTCTTGAATGTCATGTTCATCGCTCGCTGAAATGTGGAAGGCGCATTGCAAATCCCCATCGGACATCGAACCCACTGCCACGTACCCTCAAACAGCACAAAGGCCGTTTTCGGCCGATCTTCTTTCCTTACCAGAATATGATGGAAGCCATGCCGAATATCAAACTTGCTAAAATATTTAGCGCATCCAATCGCATCCAACAGATCATCAATCCGGGGGAGGGGATACACATCTTTAATCGTGATTTCATTCAGCTTGTGGTAATCAATGCAGATGTGAATCGCTCCGTTCTTCTTTGGTACTAACACTACGGGAAAGGACCATGGTCCGGTAGCAGGTTCAATCCAGCCGTTGGCTTCGAACTCCCGAATTCGTTCGAGCCTTTTTGCGTTCAATCAAGGAATAGTGATAAGGTTTGCAATGAATCGGGGTGTGATCTCCTGTCTGAATTTCGTGTTGGATTACTAATGACAGCCCAATGTCAGTGTCTGACACGCTAATCGCTCCTTGATATTCCGTGAGAATATCCGCAATTACCTGGCGGATTGCATCCGGTACATATTGCGAAACGTGCAATTCATAAAGCTGATCCCAGATCCGAACGTCAATCTGTTTTGTATTCGCCTGTTTTGTCAAATCAGGTGGAGGCGCCGAGATGAATGAATGACCCGATCGCCAGGAGAACACCGTGGCCATCATCTGAGCATCTTCTTCTCGGATCGCCATGTGTTCTTCCGGGGTAATCCCATCACAAACATCCTGCCATGGCACTTCTTTAGTTGCGATCTTTATCCCCAGTACGTCTGTTTCTGCTTCAAAACGCCCAGGGGGTTCCAGAGAGCTTGCTTCCGCCCCCAAGCGTAACAATCTCACTTCTTTGGTCGAGGTTAGTAAGGACTTGGGTAGATCCGTAATATCATAGTAATGCTTCTTGTCGCTGTATCGGGCGAGGAGGGGGGTGGTTCCTTCGTACAGGGTTTGAGGGGGTTCCAAAGAATCGACCATCCTCGAAATCTGCACGAGGGGCTCACCCAAGATCATTGCCTTGGTTCTTTGAATGTTTCGGTTGGCCAGCTGCATTGTTCTTGCTATCGTTTTGGACGGCGGGTAGTAAACGCGCTGTCGCACTAATTTCAAGATCTCCGGATCATCTTCGTCACTGCTGTCCGCATCATTCGTTGATGACCTTTCGTCTGCGGATTCATCCCAGGAGATCATGCGGAGAGTCCCTGCCATCATCGATGAAACCCGCGGAACCGTGTTAACAGTAGTGCAAAGGGTCAATCGCATGGGCACAGCGTAGGGTTTTCCGCCTGTATTTCGAAGAATGATCGAACGTCTCTCGAAATCTAGGTTTGCTCGTAACGCCACAAGAACGGAAAATCCGAAAAGAACGTCGTACGTATTAACATCTAGGACTACGACATCCCCAAGCGCGTGCACTTTGCCCAATCGGAAAGCGATATTGGTCATTCTTCCCACAATTTTAATATTTTCTTCGTCCGCCGAAACGAGCTGATCTTTCTCAGAAAGCATGATCAGGTCGTTTTTCCTTCCTGCCCTTTCGACCACTCTTAGTGAAATAGCCAACACAGCTGCTCCCAAATCTATAATTGCGTTGTAAGGAATTCCCCAAATTTCTATGTCACATTCTGCGGATTTTCACGGAATCGGTTTAATCCGCAAGAAATGATCGTCTTTCTGAATTAAACTTACCCGTACTGGATCCGGGGTGCCTGTTGGGTTTTCTTCTGGCGAGGGACCTTTAGCTTTTGCATTCGGTGTTCGGGCAAGGGCGAATCGTTTTCTGTTTGCCTTGCAATGCTGTAGCATTCACTCGTTGGCTTGCTCGAAGATGGAGAGTAGGTGACCCATCGGAAGGGGAATCCGATGATCCAAGGCTCGGATGATGTTTAATACATCGATTTCCCCTGTGACGAAGGTGGGCCCCCCCTACTCCATTTCTCCTAGGGACGGTCGCCACTCCGCCACCTCTTTTGGTTTTGGCGCTGGTCTTATTGTTCCGATCATTCCCAGTCCCGGATATCCGAGCGATACGTACTGATCTAGCGGAATTAGCTTAGCGGCTTCTTCCGTGGTGGCCAGGGCACTTCCTCCACCCTCTACTTTTTCCATCAAAGCTCCGACTCGTCCAGGTCCGTTGGCGATGGGAGCCGCAGCCATAGGCGCGAATCCGATCCGCTGTTGTGGGGGTCGGTGAGGGCAGTCTCGGGCCAAATGCCCTGGCTGATGGCACGCATAACAGATATTTAGATTATTGGCGGCTCCTCCGAGCGCAGGTGCGGGGGTTACCCGTTGTTGTATCGGAGGAGCACTTACCGCAATGGGCCGCATGTTCCTCATCATGGCTTCCAGCCGAGCATTGTGCTCTCGCTGCTCCTTCTTACTTTCCTGAATAAAAAATCAAGGTTTTGGTTAGTTCGAAAATGGCCGCTGATTCGTTCGTTCGTGCGGGAGCCTCAACTAACGACAGGGGTAACGCCCTTGCGGGTGGAGGCATTACATGAGCGGATGTGCTTGGGACTTCGCTTAGGGCCACTCGCTTGGGGCTTATCTGTTACATATAGGTAACAGGTCCTGATACAAACCCCATGTTTTCAAACTTGTTCTGCAGAGCAGCTAACTCAGCTCTCGCTCGTGTGAGCTCGGTCGAATCTCCTTCTCTAGGATAGTCTTCGCCTTCCAGGAAGTTCGCTGCGAACTTCCGTTCCATTTCTTCCACGGCAGCCATGATTTGTTGTAGCGTGTGAGTGATGGGGGAATATTGCTTTCGTAACTTAGTCCTTATTGTTCGGCTGCGAAGCCCATCAATGAACAGGTCTCTTCCTACTTGTTCACCTCGCTCAGTTTTTACGAACATTCGGTAGAACCGGTTCCGATATTCTGCGACGGATTCGAGAGGTTTTTGCACTCGGTCCTTGATCATAAATAGTGCTTGCTCGGGGTGAACGTAGTAAAATCGATTCATGAAATCCCGCTCAAAGGTCGGGAGATCAACCCACACATAGGTGCTAAACCAATGATGAGCGTCTCCCCCCAATCGGGCGGGAATATTGATCTGGGCTTCATGGTCAGTATACTGTTGGGTTCTAAGTGTGGCCAGCCATGCTCCTGCGAGATGGTGTGCAGGATCAAAGAGATAAAGATCTGGTGGCGTTATGGGAGCTCGTGCACGTGGGGCGGGTTCATTTGGGGGATTAGCATTCTGTTGTGGGAACGGGTTTGGCACATTGGCAGCCATATTGGCTGCTCGTCGGTTAGCCGATCTGCTTCGGGTGACGATAGGGTCGTGTCTATACGCGTTCCGAGGGCGAGGTCGCCCACGGTGAGCCAGATCGCCAATTTAACGTGTTATTAATCCTAAGACCCTAGCCACGTGTCGGGCTCCGATACCAATCTCACGCCCGACGCGACTTCCTCATCGGAGTGGAGTGTGGGCCTGGAAGTGCGAAAAGGGGTGTGCCAATGATTTTTGGGGAAAGTGGGGGAGTCTTAAGGATATGAATGTAATTAGGCGGACGAGGGATGCGTGCGCGAGGAGCTCACGGTCCGATGGGGCCTGGGCAGTGAGGGTGGCGGTTGACGGGAAAGTTCCTCCGCGGCGGAGGCGATCCCAAAAAGTTAGGCCGTCGGGGTCCGCCACGCGGCGCGGGCCTCTGCGTATTTGGATGGGGCCTTCGGAGTTCCAGAGTTCTCTGTTCGCTACTACGGCGACATTTTGCGCAAAACGTACTGGGCCAATAGGGGGCTATGGCCGGCCATGGAATGACGCTGAGTTGATGGTATGGAAGAAGAAGGCGGAAAGGAGGGAAACTGGTGGTGATCTCAACAAATCCCGGATGGGTGAAGTAGTAGGTACGGTCGGGGGAAGGGAAATCAGAGGACCGTGGGTCGCTAGTGGTGGCACAGTGGAATTCCCGCGGACATAATCGATTCTCCGTGTGACAGGGGTATCGTGTCCTTATGAGCTCGTTTATTACAGGGGTGAAATAGTCCGGGTCATAGGATGAGTTTGAGCCACAAGATCGCGTCATGGTGTCATCGTAGGTGGGATGGCGCGGGTCGGGATCTCGTCACCGCGAGTCCCGTCTGGGCGGGAGAATCGCCGCACGGGAATGCGTGTAAGGGCACGACTTGGATCGCGTTTACACGTGTTCTCGCGTGGCGTTTACGGGGCCAGATTTTGAGTCACTGATCATGCAAGATGCAACCATATCACAACCTCATCGTGAGGTAAGCAAAAACGAGACTAAAATCACGATCAGAGCCTAATTCCTATCCATCTATATCTGATGTAGACAAAAGTTCGACACAAAAAGCAAGACAGAGATTCGCAAGCAAAACATCCATTCATTCAGCAATCATATACATAGTGCCACTGAGACAGTGAGCAAAATGCGAGTCCAGATTCCAGAAGGGCTGAAATGGAAATAAGAATGGGCAAGCCGCCCTGAGCCGCAATCAAAATGTATATACACAGGGGCAGAGGGGGAAGAGACAAAGAAACAGCAAGACTGCATCCATCAACCTCAACTCTCTCTCTCTCTCTCTCTCTCTCTCTCTCTCTCTCTCTCTCTCTTCTTCTTCGATGCGGACAGTCCATCGTCATGCACCAACCCACGAAGTCGTCACCCCGCTTAGTCCTCCCACACCCGTCGGATTCGCCCGTGCCCACAGTCCATCGTGGCCCACGTCAATCCCGCGCATTCGGCACCAGCCCGTCGGGTCGCCCAACTCCTAGTCTACTCACCTCTTACTTCGCTCGTGTGCCGACCCTTCCTGATCGCGCAACCCTGAGCTTCCAACAACGGATTAAGAGAGCTGACTAATCGCGCAGCCGAAATTTATAGCGTGCATGCATGCGCGAAGAACACGGAGTTACCAAAACTTAGAGTGAAGATTAGAGAGGGAACGCCTGCGCCCTGCATGATCGGCCGMGGCGTGGGGGACRTWACCCTTCTCCACGCATCRATCYGAGCAYGCAAGYCGCGACTTACAAAATTTCAGCAAAAGAAAGAGAGGGAGGGCGGGAGAGACGAAGTGCAAGAAGAGAGATACAGTTACAATGGCGTCCGCCCAAAATTACAGTTACACACGCGATTAAGGGCGCCTGCTTATCAGAGTTCCGTTGCAGCCGCATGAAGAAGCGCGTAAACAAAAGGCGCCGCGCGGCAGGGAAAATCCTAATTACTAAATTCCTAAATTCCTATCTAATGCGAGAAAGCAAAAAGAAGCATGAATTCAGAAGGAAAGGCCGAAATTCCGAGAGCCATTGGGGGCTCAACAAAATTCGAAAAAGATTCAAGAGGAATTTCAAAAAAGAACGAAGCAATTTTCCGTGCGATGTCCGCGCCCAAAAGATTAAAAACCGAACCAAAAGAAACGACGTCGATATTAGTCGTGCGCGCGCGTGGCGTCGCGCCAAACAACCATCCGACCAATCAATCCACCGGCCATCCCAGGACACACCCAGCCCCAAAGAAGTGACGAAAAAGACGAAGAAACAAGGGTACTGATGCAATTTTCCACCGATCCCGATTTCCCGCAATTGGCCCAATCTTCCCAGCTTAGGACCCCTCGTTGCAACCGCACAGAAACTCACGTGTTATAGAAAGTGGTTCGTCACAGTACGGCGCTTCTTGTTAGCATGCACGTCACCACGGCAGGATCTGGGCTCTGACTTTCCACGCCTTAATCCCGCGTGTAACTGTAATTTTTGGCGGGCGTACGCGCAACTGTAATCTTCTTGTTCTTGACGGCTTTCGTGTTTTCCCATTTTTCGCGCCCCACCTTCACCCATGCATGCACGCTTCCTTCTCTGTTCTAATTGGTTCCAACGTTTGCATGGCGGGATTGGTGCGCGGAGAGTGGCTCCGTCCCCCACGCAGCGGCCTGGCCATGCAGACGAAGGCACTTCCTCTTTCCCTTTGCTCAGGCATAATCCCGGGGTTTTCGTGCAAACATGCACGCTATAAATTCAACAAGTGCGATTAGTTTGCTATCTTGTGGAAGTTCGAGGTTAGCGCGATCAGTGAGGATCGGATAACAAGCACGTAAAAAAAGGTGAGTAGAAGAGTGTTGGGCGATCCGACGAGCTGGTGCCGAGTATGCGGGGTTGATGTGGGGGCCGTGACAGACTGTGGCGCATGGGCGAACCTGGCTTGCATCCCCGGACTAAGCGGGTTGATAACTTTGTGTGGATGCGAGGCGAAGAACTGCCCGCATTGGGAATGGAGGAGAGAGAGAGAGAGAGAGAGAGAGAGAGAGAGAGAGAGAGAGAGAGAGAGAGAGAGAGAGAGAGAGAGAGAGAGAGAGAGAGTGGACATGTTGGGATGGTGTCTTTTCTCTCCTCATCTGTATAATTTTGACAATTGGCGCCAGCCTCCAGCTATGAAACCGTTTGAGCACGCATCAGCGCGAGCGTGTGCGCTTCAAAACCCCCCTTCCACGCTCAAACGCGCTCAAAGCAGCTTCGGGCGCGCACGCTCGTCAAAAAACGAGCGCGTGGACACCATGGGGTTGCGCGAGGGCAGGGGACGGCGTGGGGCAATTTGCGCACATAAAAAAAAAGGTGGTCAGGGTGATTTTTTTTTGGGGGGGGGTGGGGTCGGGGGGGTTGTTGGGTTGGTGTTTTAGGTGAGGTGGGGTTTGGGGTGGGCTGGGGACCGTGGGGTGGGACTTTTTTTGGGCCAGGGGTGCCGAATTTCGATTTCCGCAGGCCCTACCCAGGCTACCCCCAAAAGCTTCAAAATGACGAAGCATAAAATAGGGCTCATTCCAACTTTTTTTTTAGGCAGGGTATGAAAACTGGCCTTCCCCCTCCCTTCTGCCAATCCCACGCAGTGGTGGGGTAAGTTCGCAAGCAGGGGGTGGTCGCCTAATAACGACCTGCCACACAAGCTTTGCAGAAGGCACAAATTGCATTTTCCACGGCCAGCCGACCACCAATACATGCTGAAGATTGGAGTTCAGGTCTGCATATCGGCAGTTTTGGGTTAGCATGAAGATGCCCGTAGCTCTCTCGTTTTTTTGTTTTTGTTTTCTTACAAATATGTGTAGTGAGGCCTGCTCCACTACTCACCACATGCACAAACGACATAGCATATGGCGGTGTATGGTCCCATGTTTTAGCAGAAGATTCATTCTACTAATATTATATATATTTGGTGAGCGGTGGACGGAGGATTTAGATGCCCGTAGCTCTCTCGTTTTTTTGTTTTTTTTTTACAAATACTTACAGTGGGGCCTGCTCCACTACTCACCACATGCACAAAAGACATAGCACATGCCGGTGCATCATGCATGGTTCCATGTTCTAGCAGAAGATTCATTCTGCTAATATTATATACATTTGGTGAGTGGTGGAGGGAGGCCCTGAGAATCACGTGGAGACACCAACAGGGTCTAGCTCAATTGGTGACCCATAACTCCCGAGCTACAGACCTGAACTCGACGCCACAGTATATATTGGTGGTCTGCTCCCACCTTTCTCATTGTGATGCGGCCACCCTGCTTGCTGAAGCAGCGGTACTCAAAGCCTCCACAATGTCTAAGTGCATTGTCGGAGTCATTTGCCTGCAGGGGGCCCTAAATTGACGAAAAGGGAACCCTTTGGTCTCTCTCTCTCTCTCTCTCTCTCTCTCTCTCTCTCTCTCTCTCTCTCTCTCTCTCTCTCTCTCTCTCGCTCGCTCGCTCGCTGTGTGCGCGCCTTGGTGCTTTTTTTTTTTTCAATCTGAACTCGGCCTCTGCCATCGGCAACAGGCCAGAAGGTCCAGAACCTTGGCCCCCACTGCTCCCCGCCGCCTGGGACCCCACACACACCACCAACCACTCAGCACACCGCGAAACGCCCTCTCTCCGCGAAAGCGCTGAAGGCGCTCAAGCCGCGCTCGAGTGCGGTTTTGAGCGGCGCTAAAAAACTCGAGCGCGGCCCCCGCGCTCAATCAGCGCGCGGTTTTACTGGCCTCCAGCCATCTTTTGCTTGCGGCTAACTCAGATTTTTTTTCTTTTGGGTAAAGGATGAGTGATCTGATCTATTTTCCTCTCTACTTTTCTACGAGCCTGTCGAGTTGGGTATGATCGTCTGTGCCTGATTCTGGCGCGTTTTGGGCCAAAACGGTATGAATGAATCGTCGAGTTCACTGGAGTGTTGTGATGCTGCACTGATGCATGCATACTTGTCGATTTCTCATTCTTCTCCTTCTTTTGCAATATAGACTAGGAAGTCGTGTGATTGACCATGATCCCGCCCCCAGCCTCTGAATTTCGACCAATGCATGGATGTCAAGCTTTAGAGGAAACACGTCTTTTGGTCCGTCTAAACTGGCAATCAGAATGGCTGATCGTCCATTGGTCGCGTGATCTTTGCCGGCTATACGCACATGTAACAACGTATGCATGGGTGTTCCGAAGGGAAACGGAGTAGATGGGCACGTTAGGTGTATGGATGTATTCCCTCAGGCGCGCCCGACCGAACTCATTCTTGGAGAATGACGCACAGGTCTTGTGCACGCACGTGTAAGCTTGACCCCGAGGGCCGCCGCGTACACTCGTGCCTGCAACCCGCCTCCCAAATGACAGGAGATCTGTTGGACCTGCAGTATGAATGTTGAAACTCCTTTCCATGTTACTGATCCCGAGTGTTTGAGAGACAGGGAATTCCGAGAATATTGGGAGCGCACGCACTTCTTTGCACGGCCCAGAGCCAAACTCCCGGAATTCCCCTATCAAACGGGGCGCGAGCACGTTTGTCAGTGGGACATCGCGCGAGCCTTAAACGACATTCCCTACCCTTTTCGCCGTTCCAACCCGCCCACGTGTCAGATTATCGCGGAACCCGGCATCGTCATCATCGAAACAAAATATCCTCCGTATAACCTCATGTTACCCTTCCATAGCCTAACGATCGCCCCCTGGCGTGCGATTGCTTCTTATTGGCGTGACCCACCTTGTTCTGAGTGCCAGCAGGACCGCGCCTATCGAGCTGCAGGGTTCACCCGACGAAGCCTCTCCGAAACCGAGTGGCGGGCACATAGTCTTCGATTGAGGCCTGCCACGTCAGATTCCAAAACTTGCGACGTTCGTCGGCAACAAGTACTCAGACAGCGCGATAGCCACAGCGTCCCGCCGGTACACCATGTACGGGACCGACCCCGACGACGGAAGCAGCGGAGGTGGTGATCCCAAGCGACCAACTTCCTGCAGTTTTGTCCCCGAAACTTACCACCGGAGATCCCAGTTCCGACCTGGGACTCCACCCCCACTTTCCTATAATCCTTGGCACACCCCTTTTTTGCACTTCTGGGCCCCCATTTCACTCCGATCAGGAAGTCGTGCTGGGCGTGAGGTTGGGCGTCACAGTGCCGGTCTTGCACACTTTCTGACAGTACTCGACACACATTTGGGAGCCATCTGTCTAGTGTAAGTGGAGCGAGGCAGAACTCTCGAATTTTCGAGAGGCTAGTGTAGTGCAGCAAGACCCCATGTCCCACATCCTCGATTGAGCTAGCTCGAGGTTTAGATTTCGACAACGTGTGACTGTGGGCGACCTTGGAGATGCAGGTCGTCCAAGTGTATCTAGCGGTATGTTTTTCTTCAGTTATTTCAATAGTGACTACTGTGGCTTTTTCCTACTAGTTGAACAAAAAGCCACTTTTGGTGAAAAATGGGGATCCCACATGGTTCCACGTCCGAAGGCATTGGAAAACTCTCCGGCTGTTTTTATTCTCATGAATGTGTGTGTCGCCACGGCCGTGACCCGCGGTGCAACATGTTACGAAATTCCCAAATGCCCATGACCCCTTGCACTTCCCCCAAAAACTAGGCATTTTTTGTGATTTTTTATTTTTTTATTTTTTTGGGTGTGTCGCTGCTGTTCAGTTTTGTGTCCGTGGTCCTTGTATGTGGGACTGGAAACTTCTTGAACGACGCCCGTGGGTTGCTTCTCGAACCCGATAGCTCCGCAGGACCCGTTCACGCCCATCACAAATCGCCTAGGCAGTCGGAAAAGCCCCTCAGTGTCCGGGCCTATGGGATTCAATTTTTCTTTTACGAATCGTTGGAGGAAATTTTCCGAATATTGGTTAAAAGGCCGTTGTGGGATCCTGCCCTGAGCTGTCTCCTTTTTTCAAGACAGCCAGCTCCAGTGTATACTGCCGTACGCATACGGCCCGTCCCCACATCCAGACGTCCGTAATTACGGGCCCCCCGGCGCCCGTACGGCCCGTACATACGGACTTTGAGCCGTCCATACACGGCCTTCCGGAGGGGTGCCGAGGGGGTGGATGCGCGGGGGGGGGGTCGGGTGTTAGGGGGTACCCCCCCCATTCAAAAAAACAGTAAAAAAAAAGATATTTTTTTTTGGGTCCGGGGTGATTTTTTTTTTTTTTTGATTGATTGATTAATTCGTTGATTGATTGATTGATTGATTGATTGGCAGTGGGGGGGTCGCCTCCCCCCCGCGAACACACACACACACACACACACCCACACCCACCCACACCCACA
>BFEA01001214.1:93240-103368 GCA_003427395.1 Chara braunii
TCTCTCTCTCTCTCTCTCTCTCTCTCTCTCTCTCTCTCTCTCTCTCTCTCTCTCTCTCTCTCTCTCTCTCTCTCTCCTGTTCACTTCACCAATAATTGGGCAGAAATGACGTGTGAGTACACGAGTAGGCAGGTAGTCGCACGTGATTGATTAGATAGAAGAGGTTACAGTGCACCACCTCCTCGGTCTTGAACCCCTGATCAATTTGTACTGCTACTACACATATAATCACGTTGTTGTATGTATATGGTATAATAGTTTTGATGGGCAGAAGAATAACAGTCAAGTAGTGATTTGCAATAATACCCAAAATGGGTAGTGGAAAAGATACGGGACGACCAAAGGGTTGGGATGCAGAGGAGGATGGGGCTAGCCAAGTTGCGCGCCGTCACTCAGATGACGACTGTTAATTAGCTTGGCGATATACTATTTACATATATATATGTATATATATGTTTGTGACGATATATATATATGTATTTGTATATGCAGATGCACATATGTATACTCCGACGTAACAGTTTGTCACAGCCCCTCGTTTGTTGTCCTCTTCTCCCTCTCTGCCTACGGTCTACCGGGCAGCTCTGTTTCATATATATATGTATACATGTATTAGATGTACTTAGACGTGCGTGCATGTAAGTTGTTGGCTAGCAAAAGAGAAGGGACGGGTGTGTGACTGGAGAGCTCCACCGCACCCCATCCCACCCCAGGAAACGTTGGCCCAACAAACAATGTCGTTGCTGCTACTGGCTGTTTCGTTGCGTATGTGAAAGAGGTACAGCGAGCGAAGTAAAGGCTTATACCCCGACTGATGCAGCGCATCAAACTCGCAAAAGGCTATACACACATAAGTAAGATTCAGTCTCATATGTCAAGCTTAACCATGCATGCCGGTTCATCAATTCCCACGTCATATCAAGCTTAACCACGCATGCCCCTTTATCAATTCCCATGTCATAACCCCTTTATCAATGTCGTCGCTGCTGCGGGCTGTTTCGTTGTGTAACTGTCACGACAGATCAGGCGTATCTCGCGGCTGCTGCACCCCCGACAGACTGCTGCGAACCGGCGCTTTGCTTAATTATATACTCAGGGCGTACTCATTCTAGAGCTTTGCTGAATGTATCTGCCCGCTTTTATGGCAAGGCGTGGACACTCCTCCTGACCGCAATTTCGTCCAGAAACAAGTTGGAAATGTCCCAGTGTGAGCCCAGTGTGAGGTCAACTCCCACTCTGATGCTTGGAGTCACAACTACACCGTAATAAGGGAGGGAGTAAGCATATGCTCCTCGGAGCAGATTGCCCTCGACGTATCTGACCACATTGTTGGCCAAATTCAGTCGAGAAGAGGTTGGAGGTGTACCTTACCTAGTTACGTTGATGTGCGAAGCCATAATTAATTAATTTCACAATGTAGAGAGGGGCTGGCGGCTTACTCGTGCGCTCCTCGGAGCAGATTGCCCGGGACTTCCCTGACCGCAATCATCGTCGAAATCCATCGAAGTGTTGGCACAGTGAGGATACCCGTACATCCGTTGCCTTGAAGTGGGTCTGCAAGTTGCCCCGTGAGCAGCAACGGCGTGAAGTGTGAGCTATATACACATGTACATACATATTATATCCTGCCGATGTTCGTGTCATTGGTTGGCTCGTACATGGGTGCCGTCGTGGCCATGGGCTTGAGAGGTGTGCATCTGTCCTGGGCTCCACCGAGCCTTCCCGTCATCCGAATCTTGATCGAGAGGCCAACCAGGTTGGCGAAAGCCCAGTGACGAGGAACAAGAAGAAGAGGAGGAGGAGGAGGAGGAGGGTGGTACAACGAGTGTCAGAGGGGAGGAAGAGGGGGAGGGGATTTTGGGTCTGTGCATCAGAGTCTGCAGTGTTGAAATCCGGCACGTGGAAAAGAAAACATACGAGAAAACGGACATATGAGACGAAGATCAAACCGGTCAGCGCAAGAGGGAGAACAAACACAGCAGAAAAAAGGAGGGGCGCGGGGGGCGCACAAAAAACACAAACGGATCGGGAAAAGGGGGGAAGCAAACGGACGGACAGACCAAGAGAAGGGAGAAGCGGAAGACGGAGAGGAGAAAAGGCAAGGGCAGCTACTATGAACTCCCGCAAACAGAACGTGCCCTCTTTGACGATCGACAGGCGAGGACGATCATTCGACGGAAGCAGTACTCGGGGCAAGTTGGTAGGGGTGGTGCTCACGGGGAGGGGAAGTCAATGCGCCAGTGGCAGACGGGATAATCTGATGCCACAGGGCCCGGATCGCGACGCGGTGGCAGCGGCTTGGGCTCCCGATCTCACCCTTGCTTTGCGAGTTAATGTGCCTCCTCTTCCTCCTCTTCCTCCTCTCCCTCTCGATCTGCATCTCGAGCAGTCGGCGACTCATTCCACCAACTCGAGTGCAAATCGTACGTTCAAGCACTACCGCAGCAAGTCATCCCCAATCCACGGCCTGAGTCAACCCCCTCCGGATCCCGACGAGAAAGCGATAACCCTAGCAGGAGGAAGAGGATTAAGACGAGGAGGAGGAGGCGGCGGTGGCGGAGGAGGAGGAGGAGAATTGAGGGGAAAAAAAGGAGGTAGTCGTGACCACAGCTCTCGAGGAGGAGGAGGAGGAGGAGGCGGCGGCGGAGGAGGAGGAGAATTGAGGGAAAAAAAAGGAGGTAGTCGTGACCACAGCTCTCGAAGAGGAGGAGGAGAAGGAGGAGGAGAAGGAGGAGGAGGAGGCGGCGGCGGAGGAGGAGGAGAATTGAGGGAAAAAAAAGGAGGTAGTCGTGACCACAGCTCTCGAGGAGGAGAAGGAGGAGGAGGAGGAGGAGGAGGAGGAGGAGGGAATCTACCGCGCAGGTCTCCTCCAACTCCATATCTCCTGCCCGTCGATTCTCGAAACGTGGATGACGTACGTTTCTCCTCATCTCATATCTCCTGCTCTTCCTCTTCTTCATCTTCTTTTCCCTCTTCTTCTTCTTCTTCGTTTTCTCCTACCAGTACTACTACCACCACTTCTTCTTCTTCTTTTTCTTCTTCTTCTTCCTCTTCTTCCTCTTCTTCTTCTTCGTCTTCTTCTTCTTCTTCCTCTTTTCCTTCTCCTTCTCCTTCTTTTTCTTCGACAACTACTACTACTACATCATCATCTTCTTCTTCTTCTTCTTCTTCTTCTTCTTCTTTTTCTTCTTCTTCTTCTTCTTCTTCTTCTTCTTCTTCGTCTGCTACTACTACCACTTCTTCGTCTTTTTCCAGGTCAACGAACCGATCACTTCCATCGTTGAGAAGACGTAGGCATTGCTCTTCCCGTCTTCCTCCTTGTCCTCCTCCTCAAAACGGGCCTCTTTCCACTTCAATCGGGCCCCGCTTACGTGGCGGCGTGATCGGGTTCGACATCGACAAGGGTCGTGAAGTGCTCCAGCTGGCATTGGCGAGTGGGAAGAAGAGCAGGCAAGTGGTGGTCCCCTCTCCCGAGTGTCCTTCGATTGTGGTTCGAGACGCGCCATCGCCCACCGCTGATCTTGTGGGAGCCAGTCAGCGGTTCATGATGGTGTTGATGGTCGCCGCCGCGACAGCTGTCCCGTCAGCTGCGGCGCCGGCGAGCGCGCCGGCGACATCGGCGGCCGCAGCGAAAGGTGTTGATTGCCCAGCAGGCGGAGTGCCGCCCTCGACGACATCAGGGGGGTCTCGAGCGCAAGCTCGGGATCGCAATGCAGATCTTCTGGACTACCACATCGGCGTCCCGCTCGGTACCCCGTCCTCGTCGCCACAGCAGGAGCCTGAGAAGGCCGGGATGAAAAGGGATCAGCATCGCCCGTACCACCTCCACCTCCCACGCGGAGATGACCGTCCCACAACAACGACGGTCGCTTTGGCTGCAGCTGCAGCTGCAGGTCCTCTTCCTGCTCACGTCCATGGACATGCAGGACACGATGGCAATCTACTTCCCGCTCCTTGTCTGGACAAGAACATGAAAGATGCGGACAAAGGTATCAAGGATAAAGGCAAGGATAGGGAGGGGGAGGGTGGAGATAAGGGACAGCGGGACGCGTACAGGGAACAGCGGAAGGGACGGGGCCGGAGGGAGAGGCGGGCCACCGAGGGGGTCAGTTCGACTTCGACGACGAGGCCGCCGCCTGGAGATGATGGCCAAGAAGGACGACGAAAGGGAGTTCCAGGTGATAGTGATGGGGGTGCTGATGGGGATAGTAGAAGGAGTAGAGGGGCATCTTGGATATCGAGTAGTAACGACAAGCAGGACGAGAGTTTGTCCGCCGGCAGCTCACTGACAGACGTGTGTCGCTTTCACTCATGCGTGACCTCTCTGTACGAGTCGGCGGAGTTCCGCCGATCAGAGACATCGTCGCCGATTTCACGAACGATGGCAGAGAGCGGACGGCAGCTCGACGAACGCGAGGCGCGCAGCAATGGCTCCGATCGAGGCAATCGCCATAGCTACCGCCGGCCTCTCAACGAGCACGCGCATATTAGCCGGCGCCACTCTCGCATCGACTTCCTGGGAGAAACGAGCAGCGGGAGAGTGGGAAGCGACGCCGATCGGCTGTTGCAGAGAGCTCCGCAGCAGCAGCAGCAGCATCGCGAGGATCACGTCGGGGGCGGGGGGTATAGTTACGCCGCCGGCAGTAGCTATAGCGGCGGCGGGGGGGGGGCCGGGTGTAGTTATACCGGTGGGAATAGCTGCAATGGAGCGGGCTGCAGCAACTACAGTGGCGGGTACAGCAGTACGAGCTATACCGGGTACAGCAATCAAGGGAGCAACACAGCGCGGGCGGCGCCGTTTTACGCCGCTGTGGACCTGCGCAAGCTTTGTGTCGGCTCGCTGTCGTTCGAAACGCCACGTGGCAGGTTTCATCAAGCACTTTACGACGGCGGCATCGTGTCCGTGAAACTACTTCGATGCAGATGGAACGATCAACGGCCGCCTCGGACACCCGCCGATCGCCGCGCAGCGGCGCCGCGCGAGCGTATCGACGGGAAAGACCCCGTGTCCTCCTCGTCGTCCGACACGTGTCACCGGCCCTCTCATAACCGTCGCCGCCTCAGCTCTGGCCGTAGCCTGCAGCGAGTATCGTCCGACCCCAGCCCCTATGCTCACCGCCTGCAAGTCGAAGGGCCGATGCGCAGCCCCCATGCCGGTAAAGACCATGCCACGACGGACATCTGCAGTCGCGATCGGGATGACCTTTCCCAAAACAACAAGGACGTGAGAGGAGGGGGGCCAATCCCTCAGAGACAGGGGGGCAAAGTTGAGGAGACGAGATCGGCAATCAGCAGTGCTGCTGCTGCTGCTGCTGCTACTGCTGCTGCTCCAGGCGATACGAGGGATGAGGAGGCGGCTAGACTGCAGTTCGCGCGGGAGATGAGAGTTCTGAGCCAGCTGCGCCACAGAAACATCGTTAACGTGAGTGACTGCAGCAGCGCATCCCCCATCGCAACCCCCCTCCCTTTTCCCAGCCCTCCCTTTCCCCCCTCCCCCCCTAAGGGCCCAGAGAGGTGTGTAAGCTCAGAGGCGAACTTACCAAAACATCACGGTCTCTCCTCCCCGACGAAACAGAAGAGCGTGTGAAGACACGGACACAAATAAATGCGCGCGCAAGCATGGATAGCTTGTAATGATTAATGACATCCCAAGTTGTCCAATGACCTTATTCGCCCACACAGTAAGAGGGATTGTGTGTTTGCGTGTGTGTGTGCGTGTGTGTGTGTGTGTGTGTGTGTGTGTGTGTGTGATGATGTGTGATGATGTGTGATATATATATATACATATATATTTGTGACGATATATATATTCACATACACACACACAGAGAGAGAGAGAGAGAGAGAGAGAGAGAGAGAGAGAGAGAGAGAGAGAGACAGAGAGAGAGAGAGAGTCGGGTAGTCTGCATTGCCAAGCATTTCCCCCTCACGACCTCCCACCCGAGAGAGAGAATGCGATAGAGAGGGTTCCTCGATCAAACAAGTTGGGTAGCCTCCATTCCCGAACCGAACTTCCTGGATTTAAAACAACAAGCACTCCGCATTCTGTGTGTGTGTGTGTGTGTGTGTGTGTGTGTGTGTGTGTTGTGTGTGTGTGTGTGTGTGTTGTGTGTGTGTGTGTGTGCGTGTGTGTGTGTGTGTGTGTGTGTGTGTGTGTGTGTGTGTGGTGTTGTGTTTGTCCTCCTCTTTCGTTTACCATTGTACTTGGCCGGACTTCCGTTTGTATTGTACCGAGGGGTTGAGACTTTTTTAAGCGCAACTCGTAGAAAGTCCAATTAAGGTCTACTTTCCTTTTCTTATCCCAAAACGCACAGATCCCTTCTCTATCCATATCGTCCAGACCCAGGTTGCGCGATGTGTGATTGAAATGCAATCCAGCTACAAGATCGCTCCCTGTACGTGAGCTGCGAACTGCCCATGTTATGGTCACAAAAATGAACGCCCGGTACTCGCTTTTTTACTCGTTTTTTTTGTTCTTTCAAACTCTTCCTGACTGTCGCAATCAGACGAATTGTCTGTCACGAATCAAGGAGTAACAATCAGGAATTTTGTTTTCGACAGCGGCCGATACGCAGCGTGCCGTAGATTTCAATTTGCACTCGACTCTGTCCGTCGCTCTGTTGCTGGGGGGAAGACGGGAGGCTTCTGTTGTCCTCTGTTGGTCTTCTTCCTTTCGCTATAATTAGCTATTGCCACCCCTTACCGCTCCTCTCTCTGTGCTAGCTTCTGTCTCTCTGTCCTGCTTACCTTAGTGGATGGTCGGAAATCAAGCCAAGCCGCACCATATCGCCGTGTTGGGACGGTCACGGACGCAGTCAGACATTATGACGTCTCGAAACTAACCAACGGTGTGCGCTCTGCGTTCTGCGTTTTACGGAAACCGGTCGTGCAAGAACCCTTTTTTTTTTTCTTTTTTTTTTAATGATTATGATTTTATTTGATTTTATTTATTTATTTTTTGTATTTTTTTTTTGGGGTCGTGCAAGAATCCTTCTGGGGGTCCTTCGGGACATCCGTTCAAATTGGAACGATACAGAGAAGTTGAGCATGGCCCCTGTGCAAGGATGACACGCATAAATCGAGAAATGATCCAAGTAAAAAAATAAATTAATTAATTAATTAAATTAAATAAAATAAAGATGAAAAAAAAATGAAAAAAAAATGAAAAAAAAATGAAAAAAAAAAAATCCTTCTGGGGCCAGGTCGCACATACCACCGTTTTCCATCGGCTGTCGAACGCCCTGGCTGCGAACAAACGTGTCAGTTCGAGGGTCCCTCTGCGCACGGTGTACTTTCGATAGCCGTGCCCGGTCCGTGCGGGAAAAATGGGTCGATCTCGAAAAGGAAAAAAAAAAAAAAGGCTCGGGACACACCCATGTCAGGGTCGGAAGTTCTTTTCTAAAAGGTTGTGCAGGCTGAGGTATAGGGAGCCCCTACCGTGACGCCAGTACCATGATCACACTCCCACACTCGCATGACACACCCAGGGCAGAGAGGGGGGCATTCCAAAGCCCGAGACTCCCAATTGTACCCAGTCCCTCCGCAACCCCAGCACCCACACCCACGACACATCCAGCGCAGAGAGAGGGGCATTCCAAAGCCCGAGACTCCCAACCCAATGGTTCGCAGTCCCTCCGCAACCCCGAGGACTGCAGTGTGGACGACTTTTTCATGTTCCCACGCTTACCGGTGGATCCACCATCGCTGGTCTTGCATGACAAGGCTATTCGCAAGAAAGACCATCGAGGAAGGGAAGAGATATCCTTGCCGGCGGAATATGCTACCCTTTCTCGATTTATGCATGTCATCCTTGAAAGCGCCGGGGCCTTTTTTTTTTTTTTTTTTTTTTTTTTCACTTTGCTAATCTTCATTCTCTGTATCGTTCCAATTTTAACGGATGTCCCGAAGGACGACGCGCACGCACGGCGATCTCATCGACCGCGCGTCGAAGGGGATGATGAGATCGGACGCGATGGCGGCCACGAACCCCCATCATGGCGCCGTTTCCTCTTCGGACGCGCCGCTCCCTCCTTGGCAGCTCCGTGCCGACGCTTCTCTGGTAATGACGAAGTCGGTGAAGGACCGCTCGATGACCGCGGCGTCGGCGCTTCCTCCGCGCGGCCGTGGACCACGTGTCTTTCGCCAATACGCGACTCCGCCTGCCACTTCCCCGGCTTCCCGTACGAGCAGGTGGTGCGTTCCAGGGGAGAGTCTGACCTGCCTGTGGCGGGCCAGAGCGTGTCTTCCCCTTCTTGTTGCGCCAACCATCGATTGTTCGATCAGTCATGCGCCACATGGGACATGCTCCCCTACTACCCGGTGATGCTTGCTGGTAGACGAGACGAGACCCCTCCTCCGATCCCCCCCCAGTGCTCGCCTGGATCGCCTTCATGTGCACACAAAGAGAATGCGACGACGATGAAGGACGCACGAGGGTGACGGCACAGTCGAAATTCAACGTCGATCCCGTCCGGTGAAATCCGGTAATTGTGGACCGCTTGCGTGAAAAAAGGGGTGCTGAGAAGGAGGGCATGAAGAAGTGCAGATCGAAGTGGGACCGACCAGGATATACTGTATGATCCCACTTCCGAGCCATCTGGGGTAGTACGATTTCAGGGGAAATCAGGCGAGCCGTATTTCTTCATAGTAACGCATGCAGGGAGACAGAAGAAGGAAGTGTAGTTCTTTTTTTTTTTTTTTTTTTTTAATTGGGTTCGAGCCCTTCCATTATAACAGTTCAAAAAAAAAAAACAGTTCAAAACCGAGGCCGGGGACCTCCCAATTCAACCCGGTGGTGTTATCCTGGCAGCATCAGCCAGTTTAGCTTACGAGCCAGGGCTCGCCATCAGAGGAAGTGTTCTTTATGGTCAGGCGGCACGAGGTGTACGTCGTGACGTCGTCTTCGATGATCAGCAATCCTACAGGGACGATGCGTCGATCAGCCCACCGAACCGAACCGAACCGAACCGAACCGAACCGAACCGAACCGAACCGAACCGAACGCGTCGGACTCGAGCGTTGCATTCAGATCAATCAACACGATCGATTCAACAGTGGGTCGACATGCACCGAGAGCAGCTGTACACCGGACCGGAGTCAAGCACTGGGTGGAAGAGCCATGAAATAGTGCGGGAGAAGGTGGCGGCCGAAGTGGTAGAGTGTACTAGAGTCGATTACATCCGCAATCGATCGTGCTTTCAGACAAAAAGCACGACCAAGTGCCTGTTCAACAGTTCAAGTGCTGGATGCCAATTCATGTCGACCATATCCTCCTCCTCGAATTTCCGCTAGGTCCAAGGGTATGCGTCCGCCTCCGAGACACGGATGTCCCCGTGCAAATGAATGTTCTCTGCTGAATCTGTGCTGATGAGTGGTGGGCCTGGTGGCTCCAAAGCCCGGCAGGCCACCGTATTGTCCAAGCGACCAACATGCTCGTCGGCAAGGTTTTCGATGAGTGCCACAATCATGTTCGACAACGGATCTTCCCGCAGATCGGGCTCATCAGCGATGCTGTTGCCCACTGCCTCCAAGCACACAGCGACCTGGCTGACCAGGCGCTTCCTGTTGTAGCCAAGCGCCATGCGGATCTCCGCTGCAAGATGACCCAGCCAGCCGACGTCATAGTACCGCACACAAGTGCAACAAACCTCACCCTTTGTTAAAAGCCAGGGTTTGGAACACGCCCCAAGTCGCGCCTGTCCATGAACTCGTAGAAGACGACATATTCATCACCGCGGACGTGCATCCTCGGTGCCACGCGAATGTCCATCTCTCTCTCTCTCTCTCTCTCTCTCTCTCTCTCTCTCTCTCTCTCTCTCTCTCTCTCTCTCTCGGAGTGTCACACATGAGAAACACCTGCACACACACCCGCATCCACCCTTATGCACCCACCTCCACACTCAAACATTCGCGCCTGACGATGCGTTATACACAAGCATGGATCGAGCGATCAGCAGAGCAAAAAAAAAAATAAAAAAAATGAAACAAAAATCATCAACAGAGTTGTGTCTGCACACACACCCTTATGTACCCACATACACGCTCGAACATTCGTGCGTGAAGAAGCGTTGTACACAAGCATCGACCGAGCGATGAGCGCAGGGGGAAAGAGAAACACAAAAAAAAAAA
>BFEA01001214.1:103886-114841 GCA_003427395.1 Chara braunii
GGGGGGGGGGAGGGGCGGGGGATATGATTGGTTCCAACCAATTAAGCCTTATATTAATGTGTAGAAATCCATGAGGCGCGAGCAATCGAACAACTCGCAGTGACCGTATAAAGCAGTGTGACCACTGTCCAAAAGACAAAGGTAAACAATTTGTTGTTACGAATATGTCAATTTGACGCTCTTCCCTTGTTGTCTGACCTTCAGACTCGAGCCTTTTATGGCCGGTCTCTGCTAACGGTCAGCTATCAATGACAACACTCTTGAGTAGGGTTAAAAAGCAAATGATGCACAATTATCAGAAGAAACACTGAGAAGCTAGTTCGAAAACGAAGACGAAGCTACCCAAGTGTATTCAACAGACCCACCGAGACTACCTTCGCCCTCATCTCCTCATGCCAGGAGTATACCCAGTCTCATGCCCCCCCACGCTGAGTTACAGGGTGACACGATCCGCCCCAGCTCCGACCTTCGTCGTCCTGATGGTAGTTCGTAGTGGCCACTCGAATGCCTTCCACCCTCGACAATTCCCCAGATCTCTCTACCAGGCCTCATGGCCCCATCTAACTCGGGTTACGGGGCAGCATAACCAAACCCCAGCACCGGCCAGCGCTGTTTTGGCTTCGTCCATCTATAAACTTAAGAAATGACCAAACCCCAGCACAGGCCATCCGATGAACTGCTAACCCCCCTAGAATCAATCGACCTCTGTTCTAGACTGTCCAGCTCCTTCTGACACTGGACAGGCTCAGCAGAGTCAGCACCCAAAAGGGCCAAAACCACCCAATGGCACCCATCAGCCCCCTTTTCCCCTTTCCGGCAGGACGTACTACAGTTGAAGTTGTTGAACCACCGTCTCTGCTGCTGCTATGCCCTATTCCCATCCTACCAGCTAGCCCTCCTCACCAGCCGGACCCGTGATTACCATTGATCTAATTCCCCCTCTTAAACAACCCGCCCTCACCTTTATCTGTGCATCTCTAACACAAAAAAAGCGAGCCGGGAAAGAACAGTCTCCCGAGAATAAAACTGGTGTGCTTCCACCCGCCAACTGAACATAATAAGATCCCCTACCAAGAAATTCACTGATGATAAAGGAATTAGCAATTCAGAGTACAACACCGGCAGGTAGAGCCTCCTAATGAACACCCTCTACCTCCACCGCAAGAAGGAAAGGGAGTGAAACCAACCTTTCTCCCCATGGAGGTTCCACCGTTCCGGCATACAGTGGAGACTCGACTGCACGTAAAAGAGCTCACAATCAACCCCAGGATTACTCCCTTCCCTTAGAAAACAACCCCCCTGTCCCTACTCTGCCCCCGCCAGTAAGAGCTCCTTTCTCCTCACCGGCCCCACTTCAGGACAGCCCCCTAAACGGTCACCCCTACTCCCTCAACGGCATACAATTCCCCCTAGAGCATACCCCAGCAGAGCAGAAGTTTCCGCATTCCCTCCTGTACCACCCCGTCCAAGTGAAACAGCTCACTCAACCTCTCACACTGCTCACACACAGTGAATCCAGCACTTCACCCCTAAGGCTTGTCCTCTCTGCCCCAACGGCCATGACTGATCCGACCCCAAAGATCACCCCAGCACCAGAGGAGGAAACACCCTCCTCTCCGCCCCTCCCTTTCATTGACAAGGACAATACACCTCCCACATTGTGTAGCCCTCGCAGGAAGAATTTCCAACCCTAAAAAGAGCACTCCCAATCGGAGTCCATGAACTCACCTGCCTTAAACATCTTTCAAATTGAACCGTTCCCCTGGGAGTGAACACCTCGACAACCCCCTGAGGCTCTCGAGTCTCGATAAAGTCATTGTAGGCTTTGTAGCACCAATGAACCAATGTTGAATTAAACGCTTTGGAGAACCCCACTAGAATCAACCTTTCAGGATCAGATTTCGGAATCTCAATCCAGAAAATAGGCGACTACAATCATGACAAATAACGTTGTAATGAATCCGAATGACAGCAATATGAAACCTAAAAATTAAGCCAACATCAATGAGTTTACCAATTCATGAATTCAATACGAGTGTCCCATCATTAAACCACCAGTACTTGGCCCAGCTATCGGCGGCCGAAAATATAGAGTAGAAACGTTTCTAGTCAGATGAATTTGGCCGCTCGTGTAGTGGTCCGTACGTTTCCTAAAATCGTGGCTTGTTAACGGCCACAACTCTAGGAAGTACTGGTGGTATAAGCCTCAAGGACTTTTTTTTTCTTTTTCTTTTTTTTTTAACTTCATAGCAGACAACACTTACCAAGGTGATATGAACAACCCAGGCCTGGGAAGTGAGCCTGCTGGGAAGGCTATATCTATTGGTGGGGACACTGGGGAGGGACACCTCCTCGAAAACGGGTCCGGCGTCCCTGATACTACAGAATGCTTGGCTTTGAGTTCAGAAGATTAATCTTAGTTCTAGGGGTAAAAAGTCACCTCTTCAGCTTTCTTTTCACTATCATTAAGGAGTTAGGAATACAAAAGATCAGGATTTAATTTAATTATCCTGATCATTTGGGAACGTATTTGAGACGAGTAACTAGGAATAGGAAATTAATCGGAGGTCATAATTTTACTCAACTGAGCCCTTGGGGTCCTTTGGGGATTCAAACTTTGGTCCGTTTATGAACAGTTCAATGCCGCTTGGGCTTGGTTTCTTTGTTTTCCTCAAGTGTCAAACTTTGTTCGAGCTTTGACTGACAGTGAATAGTCGGTGATTGGTTGCGGCATGGTGCTGTTGCAGTTTACTGGTGGTTTCTGCAAACCCCCTTTTTATGGAGTTGTGACTGAGCATTTGGGGCAGGAGACGCTTCGGGAACTTCTCTCCCGGAAAAGACCCCGTCTACCCCCTTTGAAGAGGGCGCTGATGATGGCTCAAGACGTCGCAGCAGGGGTGGCCTACATTCACAGCCAGGGTTTCGTTATGGGAGGGCTGACGTCAGAGATCCTCTTCGTCACAGCAGATAGGCACGTGAAGGTTCGGGCACTATCGACCACAATTACCATAGAACACCTCGCTGTCCTCCTCCTCATTTCCCTTGCCCCTGGCCTTCTCCCCTACCTCGCTCCTACCTTTATTGACTATTTATTCTGATTTTTCTTTTGCCGTATTTTGTTCCTCTGGTGGCTAGCGTACCCGAAGAACGATGTGGTTGGTCCGTCTGTATCAGGTACTCTCTGCCCCAGTTTTTTTTATAAACTTCATTATAGGCAAAGGCCGCAAAGCTTATCTTTGCATGTCTGGAATCATACGCAGACTCGAGGACAGGACAAATCTACGTCAAACGAATTTGTATTGTTCAACGGACTGCTCTTCCTTGGGAAGGCCGGGAATAAATGATGGTGAATCTTTGCATAGTTTGCTTCTAGGAGAGTGCCATGACATGACAGGACTTTTTGGGTATAAGAACACCTCGGTGAACCTAGTGCAGCGTTTTGGGTGGCCGACAATTTCTGGAGGATGCGAAGAGGTATGTAAAAACTTACTAGGTTTGCCAAGGGGACAAACCTAGGACTAAAGCACCGCTCCATTTGGTCAAGCCTTTGCCGAAATTGCCGTTTCCCGCTGGACGGGGACGGAACCTCTCCATGAATACTTCGGTGACCACCAAATCAAGAAAAAGGCACATATTTATGATGATCGACAGACTTTCCAAATACGTTAGACTAATTGCGCTCCACGAAACTGCAAAGACAGACTACATGATGAAGATGTTTATGGACAACTGGGATAAGGATCTTGGGTGGAACACGTTAGACTAATTCCGCTCCCCAAAACTGCAAAGACAGACTACGTGATGAAGATGTTTATTGACAACTGGGATAGGGATCTTGGGTTACTGAAGTCCACAGTTAGCGACAAAGATGTCAGATTTACAAGTGAGTTGTGGAAGAAAACTGGAGAAAATGGGTTCCCAGTTGCAGATAACATTTAGGAATCACTCGGAGACTAACAGGCAAGCTGAACATATGAACAGGGTAGTACAACACCTGCTGAGGCACTATATTAAGCCCAACCAAGAGGATTGGAATGAGAAACTCCCTCTCATCACCAGCCTGTACAATAACGTTGTTCGGAGCACTACTGTGTGAACGCCTAATCAGTTGAGCTTAAGTTGGAAGCCTAAGACCGCGTTAGACCTCTCCTGCTTGAGACTAGACAGTCTGTAGCATGAGGAAGCATCAAATTTTCCATAGGAATATGACAAAATGCTGCAGCAGATAGTGGAACAGATTCAGAAATCTCATATGCCATGATAGCATCTGAGAACAAACCAAGGAGAGAATCAAAGCTCTAGGTAGGGAAGCGCATTTGGGTTAAGTCTTCGGAGTCTCAGACAAACTGCTGCCACAGTATTTTGGGCCATGGCAAGTCCTTAACATCGTAGGTTTACACCCAGATGGCCCATCATATGTGATTCGGAGTTCACCTCACCTATGTACTTACCAGTCTCTTATGTATCCAAATCACAAAAAACGGTGAGTTTCCTTCAAG
Organism: Chara braunii; assembly: GCA_003427395.1. NCBI lineage: Eukaryota > Viridiplantae > Streptophyta > Charophyceae > Charales > Characeae > Chara > Chara braunii. Next base: position 108,386 of record BFEA01001214.1, read on the forward strand.
GAGATTGATGTTGCCCCCAACCATCGACAGATATGTTGACATCGACGAGATCATGGAGCATAAAATCATGCCAATTCCGAAGACTATGTGAATAGGAAGAGAGTGGAAACCCCAGGTGCAGTTCCGGATCAGATTCAGGCATCAGGATGATAAAGTAAAGCATGAAGTGGTTTGAGGGCTTACTGAGACAACTTCCGAAGTAGAGGAGGAGGGAGTTCAAGGCATGAGGCCCTCGGCCAAGGTTGGAAAGGGCCTGCGCTCACTGGAAACTGTGTGCGCTAGCCCTACGTGAAGGTGTTCCCCTGGAAAACTCAATGAGGGTTGTGATGAGGCTGATGTGAGGATGTAGGGCCTCGTGGGTTCGTTGCTGCACGCAGCATCGCAAACTGAGTGGTAGGCCCGATCAGTTGAAGATGCTGGGACCAGCAAAGATGCCGAGGCCCAGGGCACATACAGTTGAGCCTCAGGCACATTTTGGAAGGGCCCTGGGCGGAGCTACTGGAGTCTGGGACACAGGCTGACCATCCAGAGCCTACCTCGCCCAACCAGCCAAGGCACAAAAGGGAGGGAGGTCTCTCACTTCAAGACATTCTGGCTGGCTCAGCCTGGATGGCAGCATCGTTGGCTTGCTGGACAAAAAACGGGCAGACTGAGGAAGGGAGCTGGCAGGGTGCTAGGAAGAAGCTGCGAGGTTGCAACCTGGATGCACCAGCCATAGCCTGGGTTGTTGAGCGGCGGTCCTTGGGCAAGGGACAACGTGGGGAAGTCAGGGGATGAGTGAGGCATGTGGGCGCTTACCTGGTGGTGGAGTCTTCATCCTTCATTGGGCTGCTGGACTTCATGAAGACTCGTTGCCAACTTGCCGTCGCTCTAGAGTATAGGTGATAGGTGTTGCCCAACTGTAGTTTGAGCGTCAAACACCATATAGGAGAGCGACATTCTGGACCTTGACAGGAAGTCATATAGGAGAGAGTGTTCATTGACAGAGTGTTCATTGACAATTGACTTCCGAATCGCTGTTCTGCTCTTGCTTATTTGGTGTACTTTGTAATGCAATCTGCGTTCAGTTCGTGCACATGGCTCTTCAGATTTCTATGGAATGATGCAATTTGGTTTCTTTCACTCACTTTGTCAATTTTCCTTGCACAATAAACAGTCTAGGTAGATTACTGTCACTACCTATCGCAGTCAATTATGGACTAGCAGTTCCCTCATCGAACTAATCAAACAGAAAAGAAATAATGTGTTACCAATGTGCGAGGGTTTACCCCTCGGCATAAGGCCCTGCAGCAGGCGCATGCCCGCCCTAAGTAAAGGCGGGCACCCTGAATCGCAATGTGCCCTGAACTCGTCAATTTTTGCAAATCTTGGTGGGCGCCAGACAGTTGCCACGCACCAGTTGGTTACATCCGCTTTGCTCGCGAGAATCAGAAATATGTGTGAGCCTTCCTGGCTCTTCCAGCATCATGGTCAAAACAGGGAGCACCACACGTTTGTGCCTGGGGAGTTGGCATGCCCAACCAATTCGGTCCCAGGCCACTGTCTGAAAGGGCGTGGGACGCACACACTTTGGCAGAGACTGAAGCTACCGGAAACTTGAGCCCGACATGGCAAACGGGTGTCAATACGCCTGCCACTTTCGATATAGGATATGGGCGGTGCCGGGACTGGTGAGTCCCGAATGACTTCCCGTCACTCGAGAGACTGTATATGAACAGCAGGGGCGACCCCTTCCCCAAGGACGGAGAGGGGCCGCCGGGAAGTCGGTAGTAGCATCGGAGGTGCGCAACAAGGGAAGGATCGAAGTGGGAAGGGACAGGGCGCAAGGCGCTGACGCAACGCGGCGGCAAGAGGGCCAGGGAGACTGCAGGGAGGTGGGAGCCGGCACCCGGAACGGAATAGCATGCGGGACGCAATAGGAGCGGGGAGCGGAGGTCGCTGTAAGGCAGAAAAACGTCAGGGGCACCAAAGGAAAGACGTGGTATAGGCGGGGCAGGAGTGTCGGGGACCACATAGGATCGAAGGACAAGGCGGTACCAGCAAGACAAAGCGTCGGGGACCACGCGGGACCAAGGGACGGCGTGGTGCCGGCAGGACGAAGTACCGAAAATCGCGTGAGACCAAGGAAAAGACGTAATGCAGGCAGGCCGAAGTGTCAGCGACCGCGTGGGCCTAGATAAAATGGCGGCACCAGCGGAACCACTAGCAGATTGGGTATCGACGGAATAAAAAGTGTCAGGAGCCACCGACAGGGATTGTCGACAGAACGGAGAAGACGGGCGCGAGGCGGGAAAAACGGAGGGCACCAGGGGCAACCCAAGGGGGTCCTTGATCAAGTGCGACGACAACAGAAATAAAGTAGCATGACGACAGCTGGACGGGACCAGCCGGGCCGGGGAGTCCGGATGAAAACGTTAAGTGCCGCCACGGCAAGCGCCGGCGGGAGGTGCCGAGGGGAAAGAAAAGATGGAGTAGCAGCAGTAAGGGGGGGCCGGCCAACAGTCCGAGTATCCTGGACCAGCCAGGCCAAGAAAAACGAAGTTTCGAGGGCTCCACGTGGAAAAAAGGGCTGGTCAGAGAAAATCGGAGCAAGGGGGTCGCAAACTAGAGGCGGCGGCAACAAAAAGGAGCCCCCTTTGGCCTTGGGGGTGCCACTACTGCGGTCCGAGGTGCAACGGCCATATGCCGACAGCAAAATCGGATCTTGGGAAAGGTCCAACAACTAGAAAGAGGAGAAATAGCTGTTGGACACTTGTCCCAACCGTAAACAAGAAAAGAAAGGAGGAAAAGGGTGAGAATGAGACAAAGGAGGAGAAACGAGTGGAGGAAAAAGTGTCCCCAAGTTCGGACTGCAGAGGTAGGGACTGACAGGTCTCAATGATGTCCTCATCCCTCCTAGATCCTAGGAGGGTAGTCCGGATTGCAGAGATAAGGTTCTTGGGGCATTATCTCTGCAATATCTGAATTTTAGCAACAAAAATAAGAAAAAATGCTGATGTGAGTTGGCCGGCTCAATTTTGGGCCCTAGATCTGAAATCTGATCCTGCGGAGGAGGAAATCTAGCCGTTTTTTGTGGGCTGACACAAAACGGTTAGCTCCGGAATGAGTTGGCAGCAAAATGGAGGGAAAACAAAGAGAGGAACAAGACAAAACTGCGAATTTGGCCCAAGGTCTGGACCAGGTACATCAAAAAAATTGAAAATAGGAGTAAAAGACTCTAATTTGGAGCGAGGAAGCTTGAGAGTAGCTCTGAATAATGAAAACCATGGATCTCAGCCAAATCCAAGGCTAAGATTTGTGCCGCCACTTGGAAAAATGTAACGGCCTACTCACAAGAGGCCTAGATTAGGAAAAAAACGAAAAACGGGCCTCAAGACCCTCAAATTTTGATAAAGGCTGCATTTTGGGGTAGTGGTAGCCAAAAGGCAACACTTTTTGAAGGGAAAAGATACCCGGGTAAGGCCAAGGGGTGGTCCGAGAGGATACCAGCCTCTCGGACTGCATATACCTGGCCAAAATGAGGCCCAGGTACCCCGAGATAGGCCAAAACCGAAAATTTGGCCTTTGGGGTACCTCGCTCCACCTAGAGGCACTTGGAGAAGCCTAGAGATTGGGCGGTGCACCTGTTCCAGCCTACATAAGCTTGAGGTGCAAGCCGCAACTCTCATTTAAGCATGAGAGGTGCCCATGCTGCCCAAATGAGTCCAGGAGAGAGTCCGAGCGGAAGAGAAGCAAGGGAGTGAAGGCCGGAGCTAGCCTGTAGCCTGGCTATGGTGGTAGGACTGAGAAAGGTGACCAAGAAGCTAGGAGGGAGCAAAGAGAGTGGTCCGCCAAAGCCCTCAGGCTGTGAAGTAGGAGGAGAGGCTGAAAAGGGGTCCCCCATAGCCCTTCTAGAGGGAAGGACTCCACAGTCTTAGGAGTAGGAACCTCCCATAGCTTAAGGAGAAGTGTGAGGGGAGGAGGAGAGGACTTGGGAGAGAGGAGAAGCCATACCTTGGAGGCTAGAACCAAGCATTGGACCCCCACTTCCTAAAGACCAGCAAGAGGTGAGTGAAAGAGGAGGGAGGCCTCCCCCTCCTTCTTTTTCTTCTTCTTCTTCTTCTTCTTCTTCTTCTTCTTCTTTTCTCCCCCCCCCTGCTCCCCCTTCTCCTCTTGTCAAAACTGCGATTTTTGTTGATCTAAGGGGAGGGAATGAGTTGCGATTCACCTAGTGAAAGTTCAGTGATGTTCCCCTTTGTGTTGATGCTTCAAACTTTGAGTTTTCACTGATTTGGGAGTCTGGATGAGTTGCGATTCACCTNTGATGCTTCAAACTTTGAGTTTTCACTGATTTGGGAGTCTGGATGAGTTGCGATTCACCTTGTGAAAGTTCCATGATGTTCCCCTTTGTGTTGATGCTTCAAACTTTTAATTTTCACTGATTTGGGAGCCCGGATGAGTTGCGATTCACCTAGTCAAAGTTCCGTGATGGTTCCCTTTGTGCTCATGCTTCAAACTTTGAGTTTTCACTGATTTGGGAGTCTGGATGAGTTGCGATTCACCTTGTGAAAGTTCCGTGATATTCCCCTTTGTGTTAATGCTTCAAACTTTGAGTTTTCATTGATTTGGGAGTCTGGATGAGTTGCGATTCACCTTGTGAATGTTCCGTGATGTTTCCCTTTGGGCTGATGCTTCAAACTTTGAGTTTTCACTAATTTGGGAACCTGGATGAGTTGCGATTCACCTAGTGAAAGTTTCGTGATGTTTCCCTTTGTGTGGATGCTTCAAACTTTGAGTTTTCACTGATTTGGGAGCCTGGATGAGTTGCGATTCACCTTGTGAAAGTTCCGTGATGTTTCCCTTGGTGTTGATGCTTCAAACTTTGAGTTTTCACTGATTTGGGAGCCTGGATGAGTTGCGATTCACCTTGTGAAAGTTCCGTGATGTTTTCCTTTGTATTGATGCCCCAAGCTTTGAATCTTCACTCATTTTGGGAGCCTAGGTAAGTTGCGGTTCACCTTTTGAAAGTTCCGTGATGTTTTCTTTTGTGTTGGTGCTTCAAACTTTGAGTTTTCACTGATTTGGGAGCTTGGGTAAGTTGCGCTTCACGACGGGATACTTCGGTGATGTTTCCTCTTCAAAGATTGCTTCAAATCTTCTCTTTATGTTGTCCTTGATGAGTGTGTGTGTGGCGCTTGACTTCGGGATACTTCGGTGATGTTTCATCCTCATAGATTGCTTATCTTGTCTTTATGTTGTCCTTGATGAGTGTGTGTGTGGCGCTTCACTTCGGGATACTTCGGAGATGTTTCCTTCTCATAGATTGCTTCAAATCTTGTCTTTATGCTGTCCTTGATGAGTGTGTGTGTGGCGCTTCACTTCGGGATACTTTGGTGATGTTCCCTCTTCATAAGATGCTTCAAATCTTGTCTTTATGCTGTCCTTGATGAGTGTGTGTGTGGCGCTTCACTTCGGGATACTTCGGTGATGTTTCCTCTTCATAAGATGCTTCAAATCTTGTCTTTATGCTGTCCTTGATGAGTGTGTGTGTAGCGCTTCACTTCGGGAGACTTCAGTGATGTTTCCTCCTCGTAGATTACTTCAAATCTTGTCTTTATGCTGTCCTTGATGAGTGTGTGTGTGGCGCTTCACTTCGGGATACTTCGGTCATATTTCTTCTTCATAAGATGTTTTAAATCTTGTCTTTGTATTGTCCTTGATAAGTGTGTGTGTGGCACTTCACTTCGGGATACTTCGGTGATGTTTCCTCCTCATAAGATGGTTCAAATCTTATCTTGTGCTGTCCTTGATGAGTGTGTATGTGGCGCTTCACTACGGGATACGTCGGTGATGTTCCCCCCTCATAGATTGCTTTAAATCTTGTCTTTATGTTGTCATTGATAAGTGTGTGTATGGCGCTTCATCTCAGGGTGCCTCGGTGAGCTTGCCTCCAGGGTAGATGTCGTCAATCTTGTTCCCTTGTTGTTATATGTGCATGGGTAGGTTGCTATTCCCCCCCGGTAGTACTTCGTTGTTCAAACCCCCAGGTTAAGGTGTTGTTCACATTGTTCTCTTGTTGTCCTATGTGCATGGGTAGGTTGCTGTTCACCCGGTAGTACTTCGCTGTTCAACCCCCGGGGTAGGGTGTTGTCCACATTGTTCTTTTGTTGTTCTATGTGCATGCGTAGGCTGCTGTTCACCCGGTAGTACTTCGCTGTTCAACCCCCGGGGTAGGATGCTGTTCACATTGTTCTTTTGTTGTCCTATGCGCGTGGGTAGGTTGCTGTTCACCCGGTAGTACTTCGCTGTTCAACCCCCGAGGTAGGGTGCTGTCCACATTGTTCTTTTGCTGTTCTATGTGCATGGGTAGGCTACCGTTCACCCGGTAGTACTTCGCTGTTCAACCCCCAGGGTAGGATGCTGTTCACATTGTTCTTTTGCTGTTCTATGTGCATGGGTAGGCTGTTGTTCCCCCCG
>BFEA01001215.1:28010-61934 GCA_003427395.1 Chara braunii
AAAAAAAAAACGCGTTTTTTTTTTTCCATTTTCGTTGGATTTCGCCCATACCCCCCCCACCAAAAGTTGATCTGTTTCGTTTTTTTTGTGTGTGGGGGGGTGGGGCAGGGGATGCGCCGCCACGTGGCGCCGTCAGAATCTTCAACCCCCTCCCCTGCGGCCGCCACGTGTCCGCAAATGCGCGCGTCCGCGCGGACACGTCCGCGGGCTTCGCGGCCGCGGACTTGGCCGCGCCTGTCCGCCGCCGGGGGGGATTCACTGCAAACAGTATCCCAGAATGAGTCTGACAAGATTCGATCACAACATAGTGCCACATAGGCACAAATCTCCCTTGGCGACGTCACAACAACGCGCATGCTCGACAACATCATCGCAAGTAAGTTGCCTTGCTCTCCCTCGCGACCAAACTCACAAGCCCTGATCACCCTCCTCGTCGATTCCCAATTTGTACCAAAGACAGTGTGGCATGCACCACGTCAGCAATGCCAAAGATAGTGTGGCAAGTGCCACGTCGGCAATCCAAGAAGACAGTTGGCGCCAAAAGTAGAAAGGCGCCACTACGCAATGCAGCAGTCTCAGGCCGTCGTCGCACAATGCCAGCGTCTTGTCAGCATCAAGCTTGCGTCCAGCCAGCGTCGTGCCAACATCAAGCAACAAGGAAGGCTCCGATTGACTCACGACCGAGGGCTTGGATCGTGTACAGTTACAGACTTCCACTTGGACCATATTCTGCTTGGATACCTATGTATAGCCCAGTGTGTGTGTGTCTGATCGGTGGCCTGGACTGGGTCCTTGTAGACTTTGACTCATGAGCCTCAACTTCCCGAGATACAGTTGACTTTAGTCAACTGTCATGCGCAGGGCCTCTGAAGCCACGGTTTGGGGGCCTTGTTCCCACGATCTGGAGCAGGGTCTTGTTGTGGCCTGTGGCAGCCCCTGGCGGACGACAATAACATATTTTGAGCGGGTTATTGCATTCCTGCCCACCCATATTTTCGAGTTCCGTCACATAAATTTTAAAGTTCATACTATACTTATTTCAAACCACGCTCATATGCAAAGACAATACGAGGAGCAGTAGGTAAAAGTTCTTTCTTGCTAAACCATCGGGTTTTAGACGGAGGTTGAGATTTAAACTTCACCTTAAACTGCTTTTGTGACCTTCCTTTGCCACTTGTGGAAAAATATCCATGTTCTAGTATCTTCTCGACTTCATAGCCTCCATCCAATGAGGGAGGAAACATGGATGGCCTATTAGGAAAGCCATGGCGTTCTATATATGACACTAGCTTGGAGGCATGAAAGACGGGTTATGTCTTGAGGTGTGGGGGTACGTTTATTCTATATGATGGTCCATCAGTATCCCCTATCACCTTGAGAACTTCCTAGGGTACGTGATAGACAGGTAGCAGTTCCGGTGACATGTTTTACTCTAAGGAAAATTCTTTAGACTTTACCCAAACAAGATCTCCTTCTTTGAACTCTGATGGCTGACCATGTTTGTTAGCTTTGTCAATCATTTGTAGTTGGGTTTTCTGAATATTTTCCTTAGCTTTCTTTATGTCCTTTTCATACAAAACTGCAAATTCTCGTGTTCCTGGGGGTAGCCATTGGACTCGGTCCCAAAGCATCAATGGGGCGCCGCGGCTTCCATCCTTTGTGAAGTGCGGCCGGTGACGGTGTGAACACTCGCAATTGCAATCTTAGGCGAGTTCTTGTCCCAATTTTTTTGATACGGCCGTATATACATTCGCAAAAGTTGTTGGCACAAGCGATCCATCTGTTCAGTTTGCCCATTCCTTTCAGGATGTCTCCCTAACGACATGGTCAATCGAGTGCCATACGCCTCCATCAACTTTTGCCACTGTTGGCCAGTGAACCGTACATCCCAATCAGAGACGATGGTTTTTGGAAACCAGATTTCGAAACCCATCGCATCTGGAACTACTGGATGACGAGTTTCGTTCTAGCTTCAGTAGGTAGATGAATGAACACAGCATATTTAGAGAATCGATCTACAATGACCATTACCTGGCTATTGTTATTCCAACTCTTGGTGAGACTCATAAAATCAATCGAGATTGACTCATCTGGCTCACCTGGAATAGGTAGTGGTCTCAACAATCCCAATGGATTCTTATGCGAGGGCTTATTCCTTTGGCAAGCAAGACAAGTTTGCACATAGGGTAGCACCATCCTCGTTCATTCCTTTCCGTTCAAAGTGTTATCTTACGTTAGCATACGTCTTCTTGAATCCGAAGTGTCCTTCATTATCATGGCATTCCCCAATAATCATACTCTTAATCTGTACGTTGTGTGGAGTGCAAAGTCTTTTTTCGATTTTGTCAATAAAGAAGAGTAAGCCATCAGGCATTCGATATTTAGGGAAGAGTTCAGGGTTTCTCTCTGTGGTTCAAATGATAGGGCACCAAATTGGATCATTTGCGCAACCCTTACGTATTTGATCTTTTAGTGTATTCCCAATATCGAGATAGGAGACAATGGTTCCAAAGAAATGAGATTTTTTTGACAAACCAACAACGTTGGACTTTCCTTTAATAGTTTTCAATTCAAAGTCAAACGTATCAATGACTACACATCATCTAACTAAGTTGTCAGAGAGTTGGGGTTGAATCTTTATCCACTTGATAGTAGAGTGGTGTGAGTAAGCAGTGAAGTGTTTCCCGAGCAAGTAGTGTTTCCATGTGTCCAGAGTTGCAGCTAAGGCATATAATTCACTTTCGCACGTGGAGTTGGCCACCTTGTCAGACGGAAGACACTTGGACATAAACTCAATGCGCTTGTTGTAGCACCGCCCCGATTCCATACTGACTAGCACTAATACTAACAATGAAAGGGGGAGAAGGATCAACAATGTTCAAGACAGGATAGTGAGTTTAACTTTTGAAATGCAGACTTACAACCTTTGTCCTATAACCGAAGTTTTTCTTTCTTCAAGAGTTTTTTCATAGTCGCAACTATCAATGAGAAGTCCCTTATAAACTTCCTGTAGTAACTAACAAGTCCTGGAAAAGATCTTAATTCGGTGACAGTCTTAGGTTTGGGCCAATCCCGAATTGTTGTTATTTTCTTCTCTTCATGCCTTAATCCTTCTTCATTCACTATGTGTCCACACTATAATACCTAAGATTTTAACAGACTCGTATTTCTTAGGGTTTTGGTTTGTAGTTGCCCTCTCGCAACTTTTGTAGAACCATTCGCAAGTGTTTCTCATGTTCCTCAATTGTTTTACTATACACGAGGATATCATCGACATACACTACTATGAGCGAATCCAACCATTGATGAAACAATTCACTCATAGACCTTTAAAAAGTAGCAGGTGCGTTTTTCAATCCGAAAGGCATAACCACAAACTCGTAGTGTACATACCTGGTTCAGAAGGCAGTCTTGTGTTGATCTTCAAGAGCCACATCGATCTGGTGGTATTCTGACTTAAAATCAATCTTTCTAAAATACTTGCATCCTTGCAACTAATCAAGCAAGTCGTCAATGCAAGGAAGGGGTTTCGCGTTTTTAACAATAACGAAGTTCAATTCTCGATAATCAATACAAAGTCTATGGTCTTCTTTCTTTTGGGCACGAATAAGATAGGAGCACCGTACGGGGAGGAATTTGATCGAATCCATCCTTTTTCTATAAGCACTTGCAGTTGTTTCTTCAACTCTTCTAATTCCCTAGGAGATATTCGGTAGATGGGTGCTTTGGGAATTTTACTTTCGGGAATGATCTCAATAGTGTGCTTGATAGCACATTCAGTTATCCCCGTTGGTTCAGTCTGCAAGTCCTTAGATTCATTTATTAGTTTATCTATAGAAGGAGCATAGGTTGAAGAACACTCACCGACTCGTTTTACAAGCACCATCATTACGTTCAGTGCCAACTTCTTTTTCATGACCATATAACAAAAAGACAGTGATGAGTCAGAACCAGACTTATGAAACAATTTGATTGGTTTCAAATTGGATTGTTCATCCTTCAGATTAGCAATGTTATCTTTGAATTTGATATGTGGGTCGGCCTCCTCATGCGTATCCATTCCAAGAATAAAGTCAAAGGGTAGGTTTTTCTCTACGAGGAAGGTCATGCAATATTTTTCTTCCTTTCTTCGTTTGGAAATAACATTTCACACGACTAATATATTGAGAGACAATGATAGTGCTTTTATTTGTAAGCATAAACGCGATAGGTTGCGAAGGATCTTGCACTCTCATTCTTAGATGCAATTTATTTATTGCCTTTTCTGAAACGTAGGACCACGTCGACTCAGGATCTGACAAAGCACCTACTCGTGTACGTGCAATCTCAATGTCAGCAATCATGAGTTCACCCTTAGACTTTGCTTTCGTAGCTCAAGGACTTATGAAAGCAATCAATTCATGACCAAGTTCGTCAAGGGTATCGCCGAGAGAGAGAGGACACAAAACAGTTTCAGGGTGTTCCGAGCGATGGGCCGCTGAAGAGTCATCCTCTGCCATGCGAGTTGGGGGGTTGAAAGGGGTTTCAGGCACCTTACATTTTCCTCAAACCCTCCAGCTCAGTAGGAGCAGACGCTACTCCTACTGGTTGCTCCCTTTTGGGTTACGGTTACGGGGGCACCATGCGATGATGTGCCCTGTAGTGCCACACTTCAGGTACTACCGGTTGTTCATCCGTTTTTGACACTCTTCTCGTGTAAGGTTCATTTTCTCCCAAGGCCTCCCAATTGCAATGCTAGGATGCTCCGGGAACGAGCGTGGTCTCTTCTTCTTATATCCCCCTTAATTGGTGCCACCCTTGTTGGCCACCATGGTAGTGACGTCACCCTTCCCAGACTCACTGCCACCTTTCGCTACACCCTTGGCCTCATCGAGGGGCACTTCTTCATCATGTCGTTATCGAATACGACGAGGGTGTGATCCTTTCTCTTCTGCCTCTACAAGATCCTCTTACCATTCCCGAACCCACCTAACGGACCACTTCGTACAACGGCCACATAGGTGCCTTTTATCTGTGTAGCCAGTTGCTCCCTCTGGAGCGCGAGGTCGTGGAATTGTTTGTAGTTATACTTACCGGATTTGGCTTCGGCCATGAGCTGTCCACGAATGGGCTCAGGCAACGTGCAAGAGTAGATGTAGAGGACTTGGTTATCCTGCAGGTTCAAACGGGGTATCTGCAACAGACGATCCACTCCGCGGGACAAAGCATCCACAGTAGTCCAAGGCTTTTGACTGATGGTAGTGAGCTCGTCAAAGGCTTTATCAACCGTCGTTTTATCAAGGAATCTCTCTTTGATCTTTTGGAGAAACTCCCGCCTATGTCTTCGAAACCAACGGCGTTAGCTTTGGACAATACCCACTCCTTGGCGACTTCACCAAGACAGAAGGTCGAAAACGTCACTTGGCTTTCAACCTCAACAGGAGTGGTGCTGCAGTAAGTTTGTATTTATGGTATCCAAAATACCAGATGTTCCCCTTGCTTACCGTTGTACGTGAAAGGAAGCTTCATCTTAACCTTTTCTTTCTTTTTCTCAACTTCCTTCTTTGCAGGCTCACGGTCTTTCTTCATTGGCTCCTTTACCGGTTCCTCTTTCTTTGAGGTCTCAGGTTCTTTCTGAGACTTAATGGCATCTTTCATCAACTTTTCCTGGGGTTCTTTCCTGTCTTCCTTCCCCTAGGCCTCCTCCTCATGCACCACTTTGTTCTTTCCCTTTACCGATCTTGTCACCGTTTGCAGTTCGGCGGTGACATTGTCAATCTTTATTTCTAAGTGGGCGAGGTAAGCCATCATATTCTGTAGAATAGATGCCAAGTCAACTTATGAACCCTCCACATTCATATAAAACCTTTTTCTTATTTCTTCTACATTCTTTGCCTCCTCTTTTTTCTCCTTTTCTTTTTGATAGGCTTCTTTCTTTTTCAATTTTGCTTTCAATGCAGCTTGCAATCCTCAGATAGTGTCATCCATTATTTCTTATGTAAGTTCTCCTTTCCTTCAGATGATTCCGCCTACCCTTCTTCTCTTGCCTCTTCTCCTTTCGTCATCCTCGCAAATTGCTTGGCAACAAAGTGATCGAGAGCCATCCATGCTCAACCAATATTTTGTTGCACTCTTCCCCTGACTTCCAACATGTGGACAACAGTTTCAGCCTATTGTAGTTCGGCTTCTGCCGCATGCAGATCGAACCGACTGCGTACATGTTGTCCACCCTCGGGCCTAACTTCTTGCATCTCGTGGAGCAATGTACAAAGACAGTTCAACATTTGTTGTCGTCGTTCCTCAATTTGGCCACAATATTTCCTTACTACCTCTTCTTCATCAGCTCAAAGAGTGATCGAGATGGGGTAGAAGAGATGGGAAATAAAACGGTTCAGTATGGACGCACACAAAAAATTCCATACAAAAGTCATCCTAACGAGTGAGTTTGCCGCACAATAAACTTAAAAAGATAGTGGAAAAGTCCACAGCCTCACTTCAGTTTCTTCTTCCACGACAAAGAAAATAAAAAGAAATAAATAAGGATTTAGATTCTTCAATTTTGTCTATCTTTAATTTTGCTGTTTATCTGTGTGATGACGTTCCTATGTGAGAGTGTACACGTATTTTACAGCCACGACCAGTGTGATCAAGACAACAGTACAGTTGGTGAGTACCAAGCATCCACAAAACAGCCCATGACAGGTGGGTAGAGTCAGGCAACAACAACACAAACAATCAATGTGTCAACTGACCAGCCTCTTGGTGTCTCACTGCAAATACTTGTGCCATGCAACAGGACCGACGCGTGGCACTACGACATAACCCTGTGCCGTACCGCCCGTCAGTTGTCGAAGTGCAAGTTTAGGTCCCCACCAATCTTCATGGTAATGGCATCGCAATTCCCCTTGCCACGTGTCACATCCCCGTCTTGCCAACGCAGCATATCCACGGAATATGCCACGTCAGCGTTAGTGGCCAGCAAGTTTGTCAAATGGGAAGTGAGCCACGTCAGCAACGCACAATTCTGCCCAACCTGTTCGTCACTGGTATGCCACGTCAGACTTAAGATACCACTGGGGCCTGGGAAGCGCCACGTGAGCAGGTAAGTCGCGACACAGGTAAGTGCCACGTCAGACAATACCCGCTGGTCCTTTGGATGCCACGTCAACATCCATGCACTATGCCATGTAGGCAGCGCTCCCAATGCCACGTCAATAGTTTCCCCACTCTCTCTCTCTCTTTGATCGATCGTCCAGCGCCATGTTAGCGCCACAACCAACGATGCTCTCGCCGGTCATCGATTGCCACCTCAGCAACAATGTGCCACGTCACCAATGTTGTCGTCTTCTTTGTCAAGTCCACGTCATCATCCTCGTCAGGGAGGTGCGCGCGCATGTCAGACAATATCCAGATCACGATTATAATCTCTCGTCTCTATAGACACGATTCAAATTGCGCACGACACCACCGTTACTTACCTCGGCACGTCACGGCACACAACAGCAGATTGCGACGAAGGAGGTACGCTTTGATACGAAATTGTAATGAACCCTGTGAGGAGAGAAACTCGTCAAGTGTCAAAATGCAAGATGTCTTAGCGCTGATAAATGTCTTCAACAATCATGAAATGTGATCTGTAGTACAATGTCTTGTAGCCAGAGGACGAAGCTAATAGGAGGGAAAAATAGACTTACAGGGTGGAAGAGAAAGTAATCATCAATGTCATCAAAGATAAAAAACCCTCATAACCCACTCCTCCTTCGAGCGTCTACAATCGTCCACGTCAGCAAACAGTATCCCAGAATGAGTCTGACAAGATTCGATCATAACATAGTGCCACGTAGGCATAGATCTCCCATGAAGACGTCACAGCAGAGTGCAATGTCGACAACATCATCACAGGTAAGTTTCCTCTCTCTCTCTCTCTCTCAACCAAACTCACAAGCTTTGATCACCCTCCTCGTTGATTCCCAATATGCACCTAAGATAGTGTGGTATGCGCCACATCGGTAATGTCGAAGATAGTGTGGCAAGTGCCATGTCACCAAGCAAGTAGACTGTTGGTGCCAAAAAGCAGAAAGGCGCCAGAGTACGCAATGCAATAGTCTCACATCGTCGTTGCACAATGCCAGCGCAGTCCTAGCGTTTTACCATCATCAAGCCAGCGTTTAGCCAGCGTCATGCCACCGTCAAGTAGAAAGTGCAAAACTGAATGTTGACCCCCAGGGTTTGGGTCAATAAGGAGTATTGTAACAAATGACCGGCCTCTAGTCCTGCAGGTAGGAAGGCTACCATTGACTCACAATCCAGGGCTTGGATCGTGTATAGAGACAGACTTCCACTTGGACAATATTCTACCTGGATACCTACGTACAACCAAGTGCGTGTGTGTCTGATCGGTGGCCTGGTCTGGGTCCATGCAGACTTTGACTCGTGAGCCTCAACTTCGCAAGATACAGTTGCCTTTAGTCAACTGTCAGGCGCAGGGCCTTTGAAGCCACGTTTGGGGGCCTTGTTCCCACGATCTTGTGCAGGGCCTTACTGTGGCCTGTGGCAGCCCCTGGCCGACGACAATACCGTATTTTGAGCGGGTTATTGCATTCCTGCCCGCCCATATTTTCGAGTTCGGTCACATAAATTTTAAACTTTAGACTAGACTTCTTTCAAACCACGCTCGTATGCAAAGACAATATCAGTAGTAGTTGGTAAAAGTTCTTTCTTGCTAAACCATCGGGCTTCAGTCGGAGGTTGAGATTTAAACTTTACCTCAAGCTGCTTTTGTGACCTTTCTCTGCCACCTGTGGAAAAGTATCCATGTTCTAGTACCTTCAAGACTTCATAGCCTCCATCCATTGAGGGAAGAAACATGGATGGCGTTAGGAAAGTCATGGCGTTCTACATATGACACTAGCTTGAAGGCGTGAAAGACGGGGTATGTTTTGAGGTGTGGGGTTAGATCTATTTTGTATGATGGTCCACCAATATCCCCTATCACCTTGAGAACTTCCTAGGGTCTGTGACAGACAGGTAGCTGTTTCGGTGACATGTTTTACTCAAAGGAAAATTCTATAGACTTGACCTAAACAATATCTCCTTCTTTGAACTCTAATGACCAACGATGTTTGTTAGCCTGTTCAATCATTTGTTGTTGGGCTTTCTGAATATTTTCCTTAACTCTCTTTATGTCCTCTTCATACAAAACTCCAAATTATCGTGTTCCTGGGGGTAGCCGTTGGACTCAGTCTCGTGTCAAAGCATCCATGGGATATTGTGGCTTCCATCCTTTCTGAAGTGCGTTCCGTGTTCGGTCGGTGACGGTGTGAACACTCTTGTTGTACGGACTTGCATTCTTAGGCAAGTTTCATTCCAATCTATCCGATTTGGTCGTACATACATTCGCAAAAGTTGTTGGCACAGACGATTCATCTGTTCAGTTTGCCCATTCCTTTCAGTGTGTCTCCTAACGACATGGTCAATCGGGTCCCATACGCCTCCATCAACTTTTGCCACTGTTGGCCAGTGAACCGTACATCCCGATCAGAGACGATGGTTTTTGGAAATCCATATTGTGAAACCCATTGCATCTGGAACTTCAGGATGACAAGTTTCGTTCTATTTTCAGTGGGTAGAGGAATGAACATTGCATGTTTAGAGAATCGAACCATTACATGGCTATTGCCATTCCAACTCTTGGTGAGACTCATAAAATCAATCAAGATGGACTCACCTGGCTCACTTGGAATAGGTAGTGGTCTCAATAGTCCCAATGCATTCTCATGCGAGGGTTTGTTCCTTTGGCAAACAAGACAAATTCATACATAGTTTAGCGCATCCTCAGTCATTCCTTTCCATTCAAACCGTTTTCTTACATAGGCATACGTCTTCTTGAATCCGAAGTGTCCTTCAGTGTCATGGCATTCCCTAATAATCACACTCTTAATCTGTTCGTTTTGTGGAATGCAAAGTTTTTCTTCGGTTTTGTCAGTACAGAAAAGTAAGCCATCAAACATTCGATATGTTGGGAAGAGCTCAGGGTTTCTTTGTAGGGTCTCAATGATAGGACTCCAAATTGGATTATCAACGTAACCCTTACAAATTTGATTTTTTAATTCATTACCAATATCGAGATAGGGGACAATGGTTCCAAAGATATCGGATCGTTTGGACAAAGCATCTGCAACAATGTTGGACTTTCCTTTAATATTTCTCAATTCAAAGTCAAGCGTATCAATGAATGCAAACCATCTAACTAACTTATCGGAGAGTCGGGGTTGAGTCTTTATCCACTTCAGAGTAGAGTGGTCTGAGTAAATAGTGAAGTGTCTCCCGAGCAAGTAGTGTTTCCATGTGTTCAGAGCTGCAACTAAGGCATACAATTCACTTTCGTACGTGGAGTTGGTCACCTTGCCAGACGGAAAACGCTTGGACATAAACTTAATGGGTGTATATCCCTTGCCGTCATCTTGTTGTAGCACCGCCCCAATTCCATATTGACTAGCATCAGTAGTAACAATGAAAGGGAGAGAAGAATCAACAATTGTCAAGACAGGATAGCGAGTTAACACATGTTTTAACTTTTTAAATGATTACTCACAATCTTTGTCCCATAACCAAAAGTTTTCTCATTGGTGCAGCTATTAGTGAGAAGGTCCTTACAAACTTTCTGTAATAACTAACAAGTCCTAGAAAATGCAAGGATCTGACCCCTCGGCAGTGCTGGGAAAGACCTTGCCCGCCCTAAGTGAAGGCGGGTCTGCCAATATGTGCCAAGGCCTGGGTACAGGCAAGTGTCATCACCCTAAAGGGGTCGTATATGTGCGGGGAATGAGATCTCGCGGGGCCCTTAACAGACATGCACATGTTCTGGGCAGAGGCCCTCACCAAGCCCTATGCCCGCCCTAAGTGAAGCGGGCCTGAATATTCACAAGAGGCCAAAATTTGATATTTTTCCATATGTGGCTATCAGACAGTTGCAGCACACCAGTTGGTTACAGAGCAACGTGAGCCTCTCCAGGCTCTTTCCGGAATTTGCAGCCTCGACGGGCAGTTTAGCCCAGGACCCCGTACAGTTAAGGCCCTGGGTGTGTGCTTTCAGAGGTCGACACATCATACAATAGCCACAAACCAATGAGATTGTAGCATTGTCGGCACAAAGTGGTCGTGAGCCAATGAGATCATAGCGAACATGTGGAGGCCCATAGACTGCCTGGATGTGCCCAATTGTAAAGGGCCCAGGCCCGTTACTGCAACTGACCCTGGACGCCGGCATTGAGGCCCGACTGGAAGCTACTGGATGCTTGCCCAGCCAGGCCGAGAGGCAGTAGAGGCTAAACTCACTTTCCATTTAGGAAAGTGAGCGTTGCTGGGCAGGGCATTCTGGCCTAGGCAGGGAATGTGACCACGTTGCTGCGTTGCAACTTCGTGATCTGCACGAAGCTGCTGGCTAGGTCGCGCGCACAGGCGTTGGGGTATGAGGTGCACTGCTGGGCAGTGGGCGCACGACAGCCATAGCTGGGTTGTTGGGCGCAGGACTGAATGGCGAAGGTGGTCTTTGGTGTTGAGGATTTACACTGTGGGAAATCAGGGGTGATGAGGAGAGACGAGATACATACCTCGTGCATGAGGAAGGTCAACTATGGTGTTGACGTCATGTACATTGGTCTTCAAGGTCGAAGTGAGCATGTTGCGTGAACACTGGTGTAGTAGGATAGGCGAGTAGTGTAGGCTGGGCGCTGGGCGCCAGACAGAGTAGGAGCGACATTGGATACGGTGTTGGTGTGGCCTAAGGGCTTTGACATTGGCTCATGAGTTCATTGTATTGCTCTTATCTGGATGGAATCTCGGTGCATTTGCGCTCTCTGCTTGTACATGACTACTTGGACATCTATGTGATTTCGTAACTTGGTTTTCTGTATATCGCTCTTGCTCATATTCCTTGCAATTTGGTATCGGAGCTGGTTCGAATATCGCCATTCTGGCGCTGGTGTCTTGGTTACTTGGTGTTTGGACAAAGCTTCTATGCAGTGAGGATACGTTGGCGCTGGCTTGATTAGCCCCACCCAGGTAGAGGGGTGAGGGGCTGGAAGGTTGTGGAGGCAGCTGGATAGCTATCGCGACAACGGATGTTCGTGGATGATGAGAGCATGCTGACATGGCATTTTGGCTGAGGTGGCACGACATTGTGTTGTTTGTGGTACCGAGGCTATGACCGGTCATCAAAATGCACGTCGGCCCAATTGGTGAGAAATCTGTGGTTGGGGGTAACTATCTCCAGGTACGTTGTTCCTATTCCTTATCTACCCTCTCAATCTCTTTTTACCGTGAGGAAGTGAGTCCAACCTTGAGTGTCCTCTCTTTGGTGAGGAGTCGTGTGCGCTCTATCTTGAGAAACGACATTCTTCCCGGTGGCGCATCTTGCAGGAGAGGGCGGTGCCTCTGAAGGGCCCTGGTCGAAGCACGGGTCTCGGTCACCATGCCAACCCATGGGAGTAGTACATGTAGGCCATGCTGCTTTGTCCTTTGAGGCTCTTTGTTGCGTTGATAGAAGGGGTGTGCGGATTGACCAGTCCTAAGCAGACGCTTCCAGACCGTCTATAAACATTTCTAGTTGGGGTCCGAACTGTCCACTGGCTGTGATCGTTGTCATGATTGCGATGTTAAATAATTCTTGAGGACTCTCGAGGGCTGTCCTTAAATTGCCTCTTGCTCAGCCAGATCAGTCAGATGTAAGGCTCGTTCCACGCGTGGATAAAGAACGGGCAGGCTGGTCATAAGCATACACCTTGGGCACAGGGGTGGGCCATTAATGCACACCTTAGACACTACCGCTTGATGATGCTCATCGGTACGTTGGATACGGTGGAAGGAAGGTTCCAGGTTGGTGCTCGATTATTATTGTTATTATTATTTTATTTCCATTTCCACATGCATCTGGGCAAATGATTTATTTTATTTTGATTAGTTGAGGTGTGACAGACTGCTAACACCTGACAGACAGCTCTAGACCAGAACTGAAGTAGTCTACCATTGCTAGTTCTATTTTCTGCTGTTGTTGGAGAACTAGTCAAAGTAGAAGTTAGATCATTTGCATGAGTCTGTATATTTTCGGTTAACACCGCCTGAACTGCGTTCTGAAATATGGACCGAATAGTTATTTTATTATGTTTATTGTACAAATCGGTTAGACCTTATGTTGTGGTAGGTTCCAGCGAGTACACTAGTGCAGACAGCGGTCTGCTATAGCTGATGCGGGAGTGTAGCAGTGAGTAGGAGGGAGTTGACGAATAGAGGCTTACATGGCACAGAGCCCTTAGGAAGGCTGTCGTGTAGAAGGTTTGTTGACCTCACTGAAAGCAGTATGTAGTGTTGGGTCTAAAAGGCAACAACAACAACGGAGCAGAAGTTAGTAAAGGCTGCCGCAGCAGTAGTGGCATAAGGATCCAACAGACAAGCGATGCACGCTGATGCACTATTTGCTCAAGTAGGTTTTAGTCAGACAACAGTCTCAAGTCAAATGGCAAGCTCGCAGTTCAGCAAGCCGCTCCAGCTCACGCTAGTCAACCTGGACATTCACGAGGCATTAGACATTCCTATTCAGTTAGAAGCCGAGATCAGAGACGCAGAGGATAGGAAGGATAGGATTAGAGATAGGGCCATACTAGTTAGTGGAGAAGACAATGACAAAGTTAGGTTAGAGGGATCAGAAGGAAAAAGACTCAGTAACGCAGAGCAAGATCTGAGGGCATGCGAGGTAGGTATGCAAGAGTCCATATCCATGCGAGAAAGTATGGACTGTTCTCTCCTTTCCAGCCAGGTTCAGATACAGAGGGTGGACAATAGAAGTGGACAAGTTGGTACATCCTTAACTGCGCTGCTCAGTGTCCGAGCTGAGGCAACTTTTACTTGTCTCATCGTCGACGATTAGAATGTCATCGGTATCAGGTCTTTCTCTAGCTAGACTTGATACTAGTCTGTAAGGCGGACAGCTAGTTGTAGACATGCAGGCTGAGTATGCTTCTTTTTCTTCCCTTCAGACGACTGCTTCTATAGAACAACCGCACATACCCCAACCTGCACAGCAAGCGACAGTGCAGATTGATGGTAGGACCCAATGGGTTCCGAATGCAACATTAGAATAGGCAGAGTCTGCTACAAGAGTAGGAAAGACGAAGCCCTCGACATTTGGTGGAGGCAGGTGCAGTCGCACATTAGGAACAAAAACAAATGTCAAAGGGGATAGGTGATCGTTGCAGCAACACGGTGGTTAGAAGGGTTAGTACAACAAAATGGGTAAGACTGGGGCCTTGGTTATTGGGCTGAGGTATGGTGTCTTAGGCTACAGGTCCTAGGGGTGTTGTAGGGGACCCTTGATCTCATGATTACTCCGTAAAGAAAGAATAGAGAATGGGGTAGTCCTTGGGACCACCGAAATTGCGTACGAATACCGTTTCCTATCTAGGTCGGTCTTAGGCATAAAGGATAAGCTTAAACCACCAGTACTTAGCCCAACTATCGTCCGCAGAGAAAAATAGAGTAGAAACGTTTATAGTCAGATGAATTTGGCCGCTCCTGTAGTAGCCCATACGTTTCCTAAAATCGTGGCGCGTTAATGGGCACAACTCTAGGAAGTACAGGTGGTTTAAGAACGCAAGTCAGGGTCTAGTCAAAGGGAGGAAGAAGAAGCTACCTCAAGATCAAAACCCTGAAAGCGAAATCTTACTCTATTTAGCTTCTGGTAGAATCAATAAGGGGTAGAAGGAGTTTATGATCCTGGGGGTATAGATAGAGCGGTGGGCGATCAGAAGACTTCTGAGGGAGAAGTGCTGGTCGTCTTAAGAGAAGGCTAAGGCAACTGATTTCCAGTAGGTTAATCAGTCTAGGAGCCAACAGGAAGACTTTTTTTTACCAATAGAAATAAGTAGAGTCTTGCAATGGGTGTGTGGGAAACTAACCCGTAAGGAACGTTTGCGAAGGTTGTGGCCTGTACGGTCGTACCGAGAGGCAGGGTTCAATTGAGTTGGTCACCGTGAGGGTGCGGCCTCATAGCCTCATAGGGGGCATGAGGCACTCTCAACCTGGGAACGCACTGCAAGCAGTTCCCAGGGTAAACACATCTAGCCCGAAGAAGTTGTAACCGCTTCTGCTCAGTGTGAGATGGTTGAAGATCCCTCGCCATCTCAAAGATAGTCTGAGGTTACTGACTCCATAGTCACCCTGCAGACACATCTAGACCACATGATGGTCTGTTCGTGTAATGTGTCTGAGTCCTTAGAGGAGCTAGCCGGAATGGTCTATGAAAGACCGGTTAGCCGCCTGGGTGACCATAGTTGAGGTCTTGAGGGTTGGTAGAAGTCAATGTTAAAAGGCCTTAACCTGATAGGGCTCTCGCAGGCGATGACTCTACCTGGGACTACACTTGTCGTTTTTGTGTGGGAATGTTGTGCTCTAGGACCCGGTGCAGCGTCCAAGGAGAACTGTAGAGTCTGTCGTAGGCCACATCAAAAGACGTGTGTAGGGGCTACACGATTACTGTAGCACTGTTCCTCCAGCTAAGGGGGAAGGCAACTGTGGACACTAGTCTCGTTTGTTGGATAGCGACAAGCTGTTTGTGACATTTCGCTAGGAGGTATCACTTCGAGGTTCAAGTGTTCCTATAGGGACATACAAGACCAAGGGTGGGATATTTGCCTAATCTCGAAGTCACGAAAGGGCAGGCCTATCAAGCTTCTTCCGAGAGAGAAAATGTTGTCGTTTAATCTTCGTATCTCCTTGGAACCGACCAGGAATCATAGACAGGAAGATTGTCCAACAAATAGTTAACACTCCTTCCCATGAAGGAAAGAACTATGGGATGACTCTTATGTTATGAAATGACGACTGGCGAATCAAACGAAGGAGAGACGGATAGGGCCATATACGTACCCCTAGAGATCATTATATGTATAAAAATCTAACTAAAAGAGATGGGGACGCAGAGACCGATGATCTCCAAATAAATAATATAAAACTTAATTTAATATTTTACTATTTAAACAAATTACAATAAACACTTTTGGGTAGCTTATATTTAGAATAAAAATGAACATGCGATTGGGCACTTCGAACGCGAATAGAATGCAGAGAACCTACACTAATGCCTATGGTTGTCCCCCATGCTATACAAAACCTTCTTTCTCCGTCTGGATCTTTTTCTTAAATGTATGTGAAACCAGCAGGACAGAAGAGTGTAAGGTATTTTACGGAAAGGACTGATCTTTGCAGTAAGCTAGGTAATCGCTATTTGTGAGACCTCAAGGGCTAACTAAGGTACGGGCAGACCTACATGGGTTACCGGACTGCCTAACTGCTCAAACAATCTAAAGATGTCTACCTTATAACCGAACTGCAAAAAGCAAGTGGCCGAGACAGAAGGACAGCTAACTGCGAAATACCTTCAGGAAGACATCCTGAAGCACGGTAAAAGGACTTTTGACGGTGTTGCAGTTATGTTGCAAGCTTACATTGACAGTAAAACTCCTTCCTACTTTAAACCTGAATATCAACACCGAAGTATGCTAGCTCAGAAGTTTATTCATAAGCAACTGTTGTGGATTATGATTTACGTCAGGATCACTGTACGGTAGACATACTTTATGTCAAGTAAGGAGATTGAGTCTAAGTTAGGCCGCGAGCAGTTACATAAAGACTTGACATCTAGAATACTGCTATGTCAGGTAAGGAGATTGAGTCTAAGTTAG
Organism: Chara braunii; assembly: GCA_003427395.1. Classification (NCBI taxonomy): domain Eukaryota; kingdom Viridiplantae; phylum Streptophyta; class Charophyceae; order Charales; family Characeae; genus Chara; species Chara braunii. Next base: position 44,726 of record BFEA01001215.1, read on the forward strand.
GCCGCGAACAGCTACATAAAGACTTGACATCTAGAATACTGCTATAGCTAATTAAAGGGGTAGTCAGCAGTCTGGTCTAAATTTTGGTCTGGTCTATAATCTAGTTCCTGGTTTGGTTTCGGGTTTGATTGGGATGATCACCCCTATAGTACCCACATTAGTGTAAGGCCTCCTCAATCTGTAGGATACTTGCCTGCACACATAAATGATGAAAACAGATTATATCATTCATTAAGAATGCGTGTTGCCCCCAACCATGGATATAGACATCCCAAAGAAGGCCTCCTGGACGTCATATTTTTTGCATCTTCCAAGAAGTTCTACTACACCAAGTCACTGCAGACATCAGGTGGATGAAGAATTTAAAGGCTTCTCACAGGACTTTCAAAGCTAAGGGGGAAGGTATGCGAGGATTTGACCCCTCGACAGTGTTGGGAAAGGCCTTGCCCGCCCTAAGTGAAGGCGGGCCTGTCAATATGTGCCAAGGCCTGGGTACAGTACAGTGTGATCACCCTGAAGGGCTCGTATACATGCCGAGAATGAGCCCTCGTGGGGTCCTTAACAGACATGCACATGTTCTGGGCAGAGGCCCTCAGCAAGCCCTGTGCCTGCCCTAAGTGAAGGCGGGCCTGAATATTCACAAGAGGCCAAGATTTGACATTTTTCCATATGTGTGTATCAGACAATTGCAGCACGCCGGTTGGTTACAAAGCAACGCGAGCCTCTCCAAGCTCTTTCCGGAAGTTGCAGCCTCGACGGGCAGTTGAGCCCAGGGCCCAGTACAGTTAAGGCCCTGGGCGTGTGCTTTAAGAGGTCGACACATCATACAACAACCACAAACCAATGAGATTGCAGCATTGTCGGCACAAAGTGGTCGTGAGCCAATGAGATCGCAACGAACATGTGGAGGCTCGTGGACTGCCTAGATGTGCCCAATTGTAAAGTACCCAGGCCCGTAACTGCAACTAAGCCTGGATGCAGGCATTGAGGCCCTACTGGAAGATACTGGATGCTCGCCCAGCCAGGCCCAGAGGCAGCGGAGGCTGAGCTCAATTTCCATATAGGAAAGTGAGCATCGCTGGGCAGGGCATTCTGGCCTAGGCAGGCAATGCGGCCACGCTGCTGCGTTGCAACTTTGTGATCTGCACGAAGCTGCCGACTGGGTCGCGCGCACATGCGTTGGGGTGTGAGGTGCATTGCTGGGCAGTGGGCGCACGACGGCCATAGCCGGGTTGTTGGGCGCAGGACTAGATGGCGAAGGTGGTCTTTGGGTGTTGAGGATGCACACTGTGGGAAGTCAGGGGTGATGAGGAGAGACGAGATACATACCTGGTGCATGAAGAAGGTCAGCTATGGTGTTGACGTCATGTACATTGGTCTTCAAGGTCGAAGTGAGCCTGTTGCGTAAACACCGGTGTAGTAGGATAGGCAAGTAGTGTAGGCTGGGCGTTGGGCGCCAAATAGAGGAGGAGCAACATTGGATACGGTGTTGGTGTGGCCTGAGGGCTTTGACATTTGCTCGTGAGTTCATTGTATTGCTCTTGTTTGGATGGAATCTCGGTGCATTTGCGCTCTCTGCTTGTACATGACTACTTGGATATCTGTGTGATTTCGTAACTTGGTTTTATGTATATGGCCTTTGCTCATATTCCTTGCAAATAGATCTTAGTTTAGTGAAAGTCTTAGGTCCGGCCCAATCCCGAATTGCTGTTATTTCCTTCTCTTTGGGACTTAATTGTTCTTCGTTCAATATGTATTCAAGGTATAATACCTCAGGTTTAGCAAACTCAGATTTCTTAGGGTTTGGTTTGTAGTTGTCCTCTCGCAACTTTTGTAGAACTATTCGCAAGTGTTTCTCATGTTCCTCAAGTGTTTTACTTTACACGAGGATATCATCGAGATACACTATTATGAACTGATCCAACCATTGACGAAACAATTCATTCATAGACCTTTGAAAAGTAGCAGGTGCGTTAGTCCATCAAAAACTCATTACGACAAACTCATAGTGTCCATAGTTGGTTTGGAATGCAGTCTTATGTTGATCTTCAGGTGCCACCTTGATTTGGTGGTATCGTGACTTCATATCAATCTTACTAAATACTTGCATGCGAGGAAGGGTTTTCGCGTTTTTAACAGTAACGGAATTCAATCCTCGGTAATCAATACAAAGTCTAAGTTCTCCTTCCTTTTTCGGCACGAATAAGACAGAAGCACCATAGCGGGAGGAACTTGGTCGAATCCATCATTTTTCTATGAGTTATTGCAGTTGTTTCTCTTCTAATTCGCTAGGAGACATTTGGTAGATGGGTCTTATGGGAATCTTACTTCCAAGAATAATCTCAATAGTGTGCTTAATGACACATTCAGTAATCATCGTTGGTTCAATCTGTAAGTCCTTAAATTTATTTAGAAGTTTATCTATAGAAGGAGGATAGGACATAGAACACTCAACGACTCGTTTTACAAGCACCATCGAACTTTCTTAGCCCACAAACTTCCGAAAGCAATCAATTCATGACCAAGTTCGTCAAGGGTATCGCCGAGAGAGGCAAAACACAAAACAATTTCAGGATGTTTCAAGCGATGGGCCGAAGAAGAGCTATTCTCCGCCATGTGAGTTGGGGGGTTGAAAGGGGTTTCAGGCACCTTACCTTTTATGCAAACCCTCCAACTCAGTAGGAGCAGACGCAACTCCTACTAGCTGCTCCCTTTTGGGTTAACGATAAGGGGGCACCATGAGATGATGTGTCTTGCAGTGCCACACTTCAGGTTTTGCCGATTGTTCATCCGTTCCTGCCACTCTTCTCATGTCAGGTTCATTTGCTCCCAAGGCTTCCAAACTTCAATGCTAGAATGCTCCGAGAAGGAGCGTGGTCTCTTCTTCTTATATCTCCCGTAATTGGTGCCACCCTTGTTGGCCACCATGGTAGTGACGTCACCCTTCTTAGACTCACTGCCACCATTTAGCTACACCCTCGGCCTCATCAAGGGGCCACTTCTCCATCGTGTCATCATCGAAGACGACAAGGGTGTGATCCTTTTTCTTCTACCTCTACATGATCCTCTTACCATTTTTGAACCCACCTGACGGACGACTTTGTTCAACGGACACATAGATGCCTTTTACCTTTGCAGTCATTTGCTCCCTCTGGAGCGCGAGGTCACGGAATCGTTTGTAGTTATACTTACCGGATTTGGCTTCGACCATGAGCTGTCCACGAATGGGCTTGGGCAACAAGTGAGAGTAGATGTAGAGGACTTGGTTATCCTGTAGGTTCAAACCGGGTACCTGCAATAGATGATCCACTTCGTGGGACAAAGCATCCACAATAGTCCAAGGCTTTTGACTGATGGTAGTGAGCTCGTCAAAGGCTTTGTAAGTCGTCGTTTTGTCAAGGAATCTCTCCTTGATCTTCTGGAGAAACTCCCTGAGTGTAATTGTTTTGGCCCACTCACCTATGTCTTCGAAACCAGCGGCGTTAGCTTTGGATAATACCCACTCCATGGCGGCTTCACCAAGACAGGGGGTCGAAAACATGACTTGGCTTTCGACCTCAAAAGGAGTGGTGCTGCAGTAAGTTTGTATTTCTTGTATCCAAAATGCCAGATGTTCTCCTCGCTTACCATTGTACGTGAAAGGAAGATTCATCTTAACCTTTTCTCTCTTTTTCACAACTTCCTTCTTCGCAGGCTCGCGGTCTTTCTTCGTTAGCTCCTTTGTCGGTTCCTCACTACCACCATTAGCTACACCCTCGGCCTCATCGAGGGGCAACTTCTCCATTGTGTCGTCATCGAAGACGACAAGGGTGTGATCCTTTTTCTTCTGCCTCTATAGGATCCTCTTGCCATTTTCGAACCCACCTGACGAACCACTTTGTTCAACGGACACATAGATGCCTTTTACCTTTGCAGTCATTTGCTCCCTCAGAAGCACGAGGTCACAAATTGTTTGTAGTTTTACTTACCGGATTTGGCTTCAACTATGAGTTGCCCACGAATGGGCTTGGGCAATGTGCGAGAGTAGATGTAGAGGACTTGGTTATCCTTCAGGTTCAAACCGGGTACCTGCAACAGACGATCCACTTCGCGGGACAAAGCATCCACAGTAGTCCAACGCTTTTGACTGATGGTAGTGAGCTCGTCAAAGGCTTTGTCAGCCGTCGTTTTGTCAAGGAATGTCTCCTTCATCTTTTGGAGAAACTCCCCAAGTGTAATTGTTTTGGCCCACTCACCTATGGCTTTGAAACCAGCGACGTTAGCTTTGGACAATACACACTCCTTGGCAACTTCACCAAGACAGAAGGTCGAAAACGCGACTTGGCTTTCGACCTCAACAGGAGTGGTGTTGCGGTAAGTTTGTATTTCTTCTATCCAAAATACCAGATGTTCCCCTCGCTTACCGTTGTACGTGAAAGCACGCTTCATCTTAACCTTCTCTTTCTTTTTCTCAACTTCCTTCTTCGCAGGCTCGTGGTCTTTCTTAGCCGGCTCCTTTGTCGGTTCCTCTTTCTTTGAGGTCTCAGGTTCTTTATGAGACTTCATGGCATCTTTCGTCAACTTTTCTTGGGGTTCTTTCCTGTCTTCCTTCCTTTAGGCCTCCTAATGCACCACTTTGTTCTTTCCCTTTACCGATCTTGTCACCATCTGCAGTTTGGCGATGACATTGTCAATCTTTGTTTCTAAGTGGGCGAGGTAAGCCATCATATTTTGTAGAACAAATGCCAAGTCAACTTATTTACCCTCCATGTTCATATCAAACCTTTGTGTAATTTCTTCTACTTTTTTTGCCTCTTCTTTTTTCTCGTTCTTTTCTTTCTGATAGGCTTCTTTCTTTTTCAATTTTGCTTTCAATGCAACTTGCAATCCTCGGATAGTGTCATCCATTATTTCTTATGCCAGTTCTTCTTTCCTTTCATATGATTTCGCCTTCCCTTTTTCTTTTGCCTTTTCTCCTTTCGTCATCCTCGCAAATTGCTCGACAACACAGTGATGGAGCGCCATCCATGCTCGACCAATAGTTTGTTGCACTTTTCCACTGGGTTCCAACATGTGGACAACAGTTTCAGCCTGTTGTAGTTTGTCTTCTACCGCCCGCAGATCGAACAGGCTGCGTACATGTTGTCCAGCCTCGGGTCCAACTTCTTGCATCTCTTGGAGCAATGTACGAAGACAGTTCAACATTTGTTGTCGTCGTTCCTCAATTTGGCCACAAGTTTTCCTTACTACGTCTTCTTCATCAGCAAAAATAGTGATCCAGATGGGGTAGAAGAGATGGGAAATAAAACGGTTTAGTATGGACGCAAACAGACAATTCCACACAAAAGCCATCCTAAAGAGTGAGTTTGCCACACAGTAAACTTTAAAAGACAATAGAAGATTCCACAGCCTCACTTCAGTTTCTGATTCCACGACAAAAAAAATAAAAAGAAATAAATAAGGATTTAGATTCTTCAATTTTTTCTATCTTTAATTATGTTGTTTATCTGTGTGATGACGTTCTTATGTGAGAGTGTACAGGTATCACAACCACGACCAGTGTGATCAAGACAACAATACAGTTGGTGAGTAGCAAGCATCCATAGAACAGCCCATGGCAGGTGAGTAGAGTCAGGCAACAACAACACGAATCAATGTGTCAGTTGACCAGCCTCTTGCTGTCTCACTACAGATAGTCGTGCCATGCAACAAGATCGACGCGTGGCACTACGACAGAACCCTGTGCAATATCGCCCGTCAGTGCACAAAGTGCAAGTTTAGGTCCCCACCAATCTTCACGATAATGGCATCACAATTCTCCTTGCCACGTGTCACATCCCAGTCTGGCCAACGCAGCATATGCACGGAATATGCCGCATTAGTGTTAGTGGCCAACAAGGTCGTTAAATGGGAAGTCATCCACGTCAGCATCGCATAATTCTGCCAAACCCGTTCGTCAATGGTATGCCATGTCAGACTGAAGATACCAGGGGCCTGGGAAGCGCCACGTCAGCAGGTAAGTCGCGACATAGGTAAGTGCCACGTTAGACAATACCCACTGGTCCTTTGGACGCCACGTCAACATCCATGCGCCATGCCACGTAGGCAACTCTCCCAATGCCACGTCAGCAGTTTCCCCCACTCTCTCTCTCACGGATCGCCACCTCAACAACAATGCGCCATGTTAGCAACGTCGCCATCTCTTCTTCAAGTCCACGTCATCATCTTCGTTAGGTAGGTGCGCGTGCACGTTAGACAATGTCCTGATTGCGATTATAATCACGCTCGTCTATAGACGCAATTCAAATTGTGTGTGGCACCACCCTTACTTAGCTCGGTCGGTCACGGCGCACAACAACAGATCGTTACGAAAGAGGTAAGCTCTCATACCAGATTGTAATGAACCCAGTCAAGTAAGAAACTCGTCAAGTGTCGAAATACAAGATGTGTCAGTGCTGATAAATGTCTTCAATAATCATGAAATCTGATCTGTAGTACAATGTCTCGTAGTGAGAGGACGACCTGATAGGAGGGAGAAATAGAGTTAGAGGATGGAAGAGAAAGTAACCATCAATGTCATCAGAGATAAAACCCCCTTATAACCCACTCCTCTTTCGGGCGTCTACACTCGTCCACGTCAGCAAACAGTATCCCATAATGAGCCTGACAATATTCGAACACAACATAGTGCCACGTAGGCACAAATCTCCCATGACGACGTCACAGCAACGCGCAAGGTCGACAACAGGTAAGTTGCCTCTCTCTCTCTCACGACCAAACTCACAAGCCCTGATCACCCTCCTCGTCGATTCCCAATTTGTACCGACGACAGTGTGGCATGCGCCACGTCAGCAATGTCAAAGCCACCTCAGCAACCAAGTAGACAGCTGGCACCAGAAGCAGAAAGGCGCCAGAGTACGCAATGCAACAGTCTCACGTCGTCGTCGCACAATGCCAGCGTAGTCCTAGCGTCTTGCCTACATCAAGCCAACGTCCATCCAGCGTCGTGCCAGCGTCATGCAGCAAGTGCAAAACTGAATGTTGACCACTAGGGGATGGGTCAATAAGTAGTATTGTCGCAGTTGAGCAGCCTCTGGTGGTGCAGGAAGGCTCCGATTGACTCACAACTGAGGGCTTGGATCGTGTACAATTATAGACTTCCACTTGGACCATATTCTGCCTGGATACCTGCATACAACCAAGTGTGTGTGTGTGTCTGATCGGTGGCTTGGACTGAGTCCATGTAGACTTTGACTCTTGAGCCTCAACTTCCCGAGATACTGCTGACTTTAGTCAACTTTCGGGCGCGGGGCCTCTGAAGCCATGTTTCGGGGTTTTTTTTCCTGCAATCTGGCACAGGGCCTTGTTGTGGCCTGTGGCAACCCTGGCCGACGACAATAGCATATTTGGAGCGGGTTATTGCATTCTTGCTGACCCAATTTTTGGGTTCCATTGCAGAAATTTTGAACTTTAAACTAGACTTCTTTCAAACCACGCTCGTATGAAGAGACAATATCAGGAGCAGTAGGCAAAATTTCTTTCTTGCTAAACCATTAGGCTTCAGACGGAGGTTGAGATTTAAACTTTACCTTGAACTGCTTTTGTGGCCTTCCTCTGCCACCTGTGGAAAAGTATCCATGTTCTAGTATCTTCTCGACTTCATAGCCTCCATCCATTGAGGGAGGAAACATGGATGGGCTGTTAGGAAAGTGATGGCCTTCTACATATGGCAGTAGCTTGGAGGTATGAAAGACGGGGTATGTCTTGAGGTGTGGGGGTACATTTATTATGTATGATGGTCCATCAATATCCTCTATCACCTTGAGAACTTCCTAGGGTCCGTAGTAAACAGGTAACAGTTTCCTTATGACACGTTTTACTCTAAGGAAAATTCTTTAGACCTGACCCAATCAAGATCTCTATCTTTAAACTCTGATGGTCGACGATGTTTGTTATCCTGTTCAGTTATTTTTAGTTGGGCTTTCTGAATATTTTCCTTAACTTTCTTTATGTCCTCTTCATACAGAACTGCAAAGTCTCGTGTTTCTGGGGGTAGCCTTTGGACTCGGTCTCGTGTCAAAGCATCAATGGGACGTCGCGATTTCCATCCTTTGTGAAGTGCGTTTGGTGTTCGACCGATGACGGTGTGATCATTGTTGTTGTACGCAATTGCAATCTTAGGCAAGTTCTCATCCCAATCTATCTGATCTGGTCGTTCATACATTCGCAAAAGTTGTTGGCACTGACGATTCATCTGTTCAGTTCCCCATCCGTTTCAGGGTGTCTCCCTGACGACATGGTCAATCGGGTGCCATACGCCTCCATCAACTTTTGCCATTGTTGGCCAGTGAACTGTACATCCCGATCAGAGACAATGGTTTTTGGAAATCCATATTCCGAAACCTATAGCATCTGAAACTTATGGATGACGAGTTTCGTTCTAGCTTCAGCAGGTAGAGGAATGAACATAGCATGTTTAGAAAATCGATCTACAATGACCATTACCTGGCTATTGAGACTCATAAAATCAATCGAGATGGACTCATCTGACTCAATTGGAATAGGTAATGGTCTCAAAAGTCCCAATGGATTCTCATGCGAGGGCTTATTCCTTTGGCAAACAATACAAGTACGCACATAGGTGAGCACATCCTCATTCATTCCTTTCCATTCAAAGCGTTCTCTTACATTAACATACGTTTTCTTGAATCCAAAGTGTCCTTCATTGTCATACGTTTCCCAATAATCATACTCTTAATATGTTCTTTGTGTGGAATGCAAAGTCTTTCTTCGGTTTTATCGAGAAAGAAGAGTAAGTCATCAGACATTCGATATTTAGGGAACAGTTCATGTTTTTTTTCTAGGGTCCCAATGATAGGAGTCTAAACTGGATCATTTGTGTAACCCTTACGGATTTGATCTTTTAATTCATTCCCAATATTGAGATAGGAGACAATGGTTCTAAAGATATCGGATTGTCTGGACAAAGCATCTCAAACAACATTCGACTTTCCTTTAATAGTTTTCAATTCAAAGTCAAACGTATCAATGAATGCAGACCATCTAACTAACTTCTCGAAGAGTTGGGGTTCAATTTTTATCCACTTGATAGTAGAGTGGTGTGAGTAAACAGTGAAGTGTCTCCCGAGCAAGTAGTGTTTCCATGTGTTGAGAGTTGCAACTTAGGCATACAATTCACTTTCGCACGTGGAGTTGGCCACCTTGTCAGACGAAAGACACTTTTACATAAACTCAATGGATGTATATCCCTTGCCGTCATCTTGTTGTAGCACCGCCCCAATTTCATACTGACTAGCACCAATAGTAACAATGAAAGGAAGGGAAGGCTCAACAATTTTCAAGACAGGATAATGAGTTAACACATGTTTTAACTTTTGAAATGCAGACTCAAAACCTTTGTCCTATAACCGAAGTTTTTCTTTCTTCAAGAGTTTTCTCATAGGCGCAGCTATCAGTGAGAAATTCCTTACAAACTTCATGTAGTAACTAGCAAGTCATAGAAAAGATCTTAGTTTAGTGACAATTCAAGGTCTGGGCTAATCCCGAATTGTTGTTATTTCCTTCTCTTCATGCCTTAATCTTTCGTCGTTCATTATGTGTCCAAGGTATAATACCTCAGATTTAGCAAACTCATATTTTTTAGGGTCCAGTTTGTAGTTGGCTCTCGCAACTTTTGTAGAACCATTTGCAAGTGTTTCTCATGTTCCTAAGTATTTTACTATACACGAGGATATCATCGAGATAGTACGAGTTGATCCAACCATTGACGAAACAATTCATTCATAGACCTTTGAAAAGTAGCAGGTGCGATTCATAGACCTTTGAAAAGTAGCAGGTGCGTTAGTCAATCTGAAAGGCATAACCACAAACTCATAGTGTCCATCCCTGGTTAGGAAAGGGAAAGTGACGAAGGCGGAGGAGAAAATGGGTATGGTGGAGGGAGAAAATTGTAACTTGTTGAATTCCTAACAGAATCAGACGCGGGAAAATGTGGGATAGGGGGTTTTCGGCTGGGTGACCCGAATCCGTTGTTAGTTTAGCAGTTAGTAGAGTGAGTGAGGGGATAGAGAGGAAAAAAGGTGCGCGGAGGAGTTGAGGAAGGGAGAAGAGAGAAAGAGCGGGGGGTGGAAATTGCTTAGCTCGTGCGTTTCTCGACGGATTTGGGCGAGGAAAGATGCTAAATCGGGCTTTTTGGCCATTGAAAGTGTGATGGCAGTGTCAGAATTGCAGTAATGCGTTAGTATTTGTGATTCGAGCATTAGGAGCTACACGTGGAGGTATAATTTTATGATGGTGTACATATTGTAATGTATCTTCCCATTTTTTAGTGAGAGATTCATTCACATTTTGCACATTACGTGAATAGTAAGGGGCTACTCGTGATTGCGGTCATATTCACCTCTTTTGATGACTGTGAGTTGAGTCGCCTCGCACTCGTCCTTTCTATAGCCAGGTTCCTTCACCTCATCGTCATCTCCTTCGGGGATTCAAGGCAGTGTTCGCCACCTGTACAACTTTGAAAGTCCGCCTTTTCGAACTTGTCATGCTTACGGGCAGGTGTCATCACACCTATTCAGAGAGTGGGAGCGAGGTGCTGGAGCAAGTGCGACAAAGGTAAGGAGGATTGATTTGGACGGAGTATCAACTAGGTGCATTTTGTAGGAAGGGGCAGGGACGACAACTCGATAAGAGGACGCACTAGGTTAAGAGCTCGTGAGAAAAGCAAAGGTGAGTGGAAGGGATCAACTACGAGGACGCAGGAGGAGGCGGGAGTTTCGAGGTTGCTGAATCCAACTTGCGAACGAACTGGTTGTGGGAGAGCGAAAGATAGAGTACGAACGAAGTGGACGGGGGGGAGGGTGCGTGATATGAAGGGAACGAACGACCGTGACGAAGGAAATAGCACAACAGAGAGAGAGAGAGAGAGAGAGAGAGAGAGAGACGATGCACAACGACATTGATGTGCGTATTGTTTTTTGTTATGGGGGGGGTCACCATTGCTGGCAGGTGCTGATCTTCATTTGGCGTTGTTGTTTGCGAAGTCTGTCCATGTGTTGCCCGACTTCCCATCCATCATCATGGTGATCGTGAGGTCAGGGGGGTTGTCAGTTTGCCCTCATCGCGAAGCTTGTCCTCGCCTTGCTACTAAGGGGTAGCCATCCTGATCTTGACCCTACCCGATGTCAAGGTCCTACTGGTGATAGCGCTGCTGCTCTTGCTCGATGTTGGAATTCTAATGGTGATCAAACGTTTACTCGTGGTGATAGCAATCATTTAGGATATATCTTTCCATGTTCTAGCGGAAGATTCATTCTCATTTTGCACATTTGGTGGGTAGTCGAGTGGGGCCCAAGTCATGGGCACGACCTCTCCTCAATCGTAATGGTGGTTGCCTCCCCAGTCGTATTCGGCTTTACCAGTGTAATCCATTTGTGGTCGGATTTGGACAACATCCGGACCAGGAGCATGTCATGCAGCCGAGAGTGGGCACGGTTCTCTCAAAGATAGCCAGATCCTTGTCACCAATTAGCAATGTGCATGAGCGAAGTAGCAAAATCCTTGATCTATACCGCACGTGTTCATTGCAGTATAGTGAGAAGTATCCGGACCTGCATGCGCGCCCAGGATCTTTATACACTTACCAGTTGAAGGTGAGGCAGCAGGTGCAGCTGGCAGGGCGCAACAATTGCTATGCACCATCCTTATCATGAATCTGCCCCCGATCCGAGGCAAATTCTTGTTTGATCCTTACCTCCCTAAGCTGCTAGAGAACTGGCGGCGACGTGGTGGCGAAGAGTGAGAGATGGGAAGGGGAAGACAAGAACAAGAAGACAACGATGGGAATGAGAAGGACAAAGGGGGGGAGTGACAAAGGCAAGCGAGACGGAATGTTGGGAACAAGGTAGCCACGAAACAAGGAGAGAAGATTGAAGACAATTTTTTTTTTTTGGGAGATGTTTTTTTTCAGTCTGGTCATTACGACTGCCACAGGTTCTCCCTAAACAAGTTGATGCCGTGAAATTTGGATTGGTACCATGGACACTCTATTGGTTCTTTGTTGCTGCCATTTTCAAATGGCAATGGACTGCTACCTGCAGTTGCCGAGTGTTCTAGACTTGATACTGTTGTGAGCTCAAGGTGCAACCACATGCTATGCTCTACTGCTATTTGTTGGGCCGTTTTGCTCCTACTGTAGTTGTCATTTGTTAACGCGGCGATTGTTTACAGTCCGTGTTTTATTTGAAGTCCTGCATGTGCACTCGAGACCCAACTTGTGCATTTTGAGCTTTGGTCCATGCGTTCAGGCAGGGCATGGCCTGCTTTCCTTCGATGGGTGATACTACCCTGAGTCGCTTCTAGTTGGAGGATGCAACTGGTTCTTGGTCGCCACCATGTGCAACAGCAGTAGACTAACACTATTGTCGAGCATACTTGTGGCGCACTTCTACGGTGCGTCGTGCACCATGTGTCGTGCGCAGATTGGTAATGCGCTGAATTTTTATTATTATTATTTTTTTTTTTATAGGGATGTGTGTATACACACACACACACACACACACACAAAGAGAGAGAGAGAGAGAGAGAGAGAGAGAGAGAGAGAGAGAGAGAGAGAGAGAGAGAGAGAGAGAGAACAAAGGATCCCCTTCGCACGTACCAGAGGGCCCACGCCGGTAATCTGAAGGGTCCTCGCAGCAATTTACCAAGGACCTCCACCAAAATCGAGGCAGGCAGTGAGTATGAAGTGGAGCATGAGCTGGCTGAATATATTACTCAGGATTCGTATTCAGGTCTATGTTTCAATAGTTATGGGTTGCTCACTTTGCTAGGCCATGTTGGTCTCTGCACGTGATTCTCAGGGCTTGGCTTAGTACTCACCAGATGTGCAGAATTAGAATGAATCTTCTGCTAAAACGTGGAATAATATGTTGCTATATGTTTTGTCTTTTGTGGATGTGGTGAGTAGAGGCCTTTAGGGCAACTGCAAATGTGCAGAATTAGAATGAATCTTATGGTAGAACGTGGAATAATACGCCGCCATATGTTTTGTCTTTTGTGCATGTGGTGAGTAGAGGCCCTTAGGGCCACTGAACGTATTCCTAATAAAAGAAAATCTAGAAGACAAAAGAAAAACGAGAAGACAGAGAATTAGTGACCCATAACTGTGATGCACAAACTTGAATTCAAATCCAGACTATATATTCTCGGCCCACGCAGACAAACTAGAAGTCTAATGTCTATCTCTGCTCCATGAGGGGTCCTTGCTAATTCGTAGGGGCCCTTCGGAAATGAGATTGGACACAATTAGGACATGCACACCCACACGCACACACATGCGCTCACAGTGTTGGGGTATGGGGTGTGGCCCCAACTTTTTTCCCTCTTGCAGTTTGATTTTCGGAAACAAGGAGCATGTTTGGCCACCCCACCCTGTCCTTTCAATTTTTTTTTTTTTTTTCTTTGATGATGCGTTGCATCACGTGCGCGCGTGTGCATGCTCGTGCGCTCTGCGCAGCATGTGCCATGACCCCGCACACGGGATGCGCCGCAAGTATGTTGTTGAGTTGTTTTCCCTGTTGGGCTACCTTTAAATTCTCGAAGTGTGGCCGCTGCTGCTCGGGATAGTCGTTGTGGCTAACAATTGGGGTTACTATTGTGCGTCTGAAGGTTGCTGCAGTGGCTTGCTGCTGATGTACGATTGAGTGGTGGTTGTTGTTGTTCTCAGCACCATCGGACTATTACTGATTTGGACTGTTGTCGCAGCCCTATAGGTTGCTAACTTTAAGTCCTTTACTACCGTTGGTTGGTCACTGAGTTGAGGGGATAGTGAGAAACCTGAATCACGACCTTGCAACTAAGAGAGGAGGTCGTCATTGCTGTTGGAGTTGAGATTCTGCTGCGACATCGGCCGCCTGTTGATGCCGATGCATGCGATTGGCCACCATTGCGGGGCCCTCAGGCAATTCAAGGCTCCAAGACCCTCTCCACGCGAGTCTGAGTGACCCCTCTGAAAACTTGAGAGACTGGCTCTACTTTCTTTATCCTTCTTACTCTCACTCTAGTCTGACGTTCGGGAGAGGAAGTCGGCAGGTAAGATTGCAACCCACAAGACTGCAGCAAGGCCCTGTGGGGGGTTGACCCACTGATTGCAGGAGCTCTGTCGGAGCCCAGGTGGGACTCTGGAGACAGGGATCTCAAACGTAGGTTACGATTTTTGCATGCAATGATTTGAATGGGTCTGGATGTGATGTCTGTTGACGTCTGCTTGAAAGCTTGAAATGCGTCTAGATATGATGTCGCATCGACTGATCCGGACGCTTTGTTGACATCGGCCTGAAAGCTTGAAATGGGTCTGAACATGATGTCGTATCAACTGGATATGATGTCGTATCAACTGATCCGGACGCTTTGTTGGCGTCTGCCTAAAAGCTTGAAATGGATCTGGATATGATGTCGTATCGACTAATCCGGACTCTTTGTTGACGTCTGTCTGAAAGCTTGAAATGGGTCTGGATGTGATGTTGCATCGAAGGATTCAGACGCTTTGCTCTTGTTTGCCTGAAAGTTTGAAATGGGTCTAGATGTGATGTCGTATCGACCGGTCCGGATGCTTTGCTCTTGTTTGCCTGAAAGTTTGAAATGGGTCTAGGTGTGATGTCGTATTAACCGATCCAAGCGCTTTGTTGTCGTTTGCTTGAAATGGTTTGAATTGCCCCGAACATGATGTTGGACTGATTGATCTCGGCGCTTTGCTAAGTCGGTCAGTTTGCTTGTTGATGAAAGTCAGACTCTTCTCCTTGTGGGAAAAGTCGAGGCGAGTATGTTTAATGATTTGTATGGGTTTGACTGAGAACAACCTATATCACTCTTCACTCGACTCGAGCTTGGAAAGTTAGGATTGACTAAGAAATAAGATACAAAACTCATGCTTAGAAAAAAAGGGAGAGGTGTGATCAGGACAAAGCAAAAGATAAAAACTTTGGTTGAACGGACCCTCGGTTTGCACCGACTGAGCGAGTTGTTGATTCACATGATATGCTTGTTGGCAATGCCTTGTCCTTTGTTCACAACTCTGTCTAGTTTTGATTTAGCAGGGTAGTCGGTTAGTGCTCGCCTTGTGCTTGAGCGACAGGTAGGTAGTTGTCTACTTTTGTTTTCGCATTGTCTCTTCGTGCATGATTGCTTCGGTAAGATTTCGGCTAGCTTTTGAGTTAATAGAAATTCAAGGAGCTTCCTTCCCTTGGGGGAGGTGTTGCCGAAATTTCTGCTAAAACCTCAGAGTTAGTCAAAATCTTGGGATGTCATTTGGGTTAGAATTAGTTTAATATTTGGGGTCAGTAGAAATTATGAAAGTCTTCCTCGCTAAGGAAAGTGTTGCCAAAAATTTTACTAAAATCAAAGAGTTAGTTTATTTTTAGATAATCTTAGAGTTTTGAGTTAGTTTATTTTTAGATAATCTCAGAGTTTTGAGTTTTCTTCTTAGATTTTATTTCGTAAATAATAAATATTCTTCGAGCACACTTCCTTAAAGGATGTGCTGCTCAATTTTTTGTTAATTTCATATCGTAACCGGACTTCGCTGCTAAGTAGTTAATAATGCGATACGGTGGTGATCTCCGTTAACTCAAGAGGCGATGTTGACCTTGGTTTTGTGACACAGGTCGCCGTGACCTGTGAATACTTTCAGAGGGCTTGAGCTTCATCAACTTTTGTTATCGAATTGATAACATGTCGGTTTGCGACTCAACTCCTACCCACCATGATGCCCGCGTCCAAATGTCTTTGACCCCGTAGGCGAAAGACATTTCCCTATAAATAAAATTTTTGCCTTTGAAACCTCTCTTGAATGGTCATGCAAAAGTTGTGTGAATTGGAACAGGCAGATATGCCTTTGTTGACGGGGGATCGGAAAGGGCGTGAGGGACATGAATCTGGGAATAAATGGGTTGACCACGCTTGTGGCACTTGCGTGTGGATTTTCGTTGGGCTTCATGTTTGTGCACGCATGTATAGGAGCGAGGGTTCGCTCCTCGATTGAGAATGATATGGATGGATTAGTGCAGGGTGTGGGTGACAAGATCCAACTGTGGCTTTGAGAATGACTATCCCTTATTTTCTCCCAGACTTTCCACTCCTTTTTCATTTTCACCTTCTCTTGCCGCTCACATCTAGCAAAAAGGGCAGGAGTAGTCGAGCGCGAGGTTTAGTACTCGACTCTCGACCGGAATGAGACTCGGTTCGGGTACGGCGATTTGCTCACTAATCCGAGCGTACTTTTTTTTAATCTTTCTGCGAGAAAGAAACGAGCGGATCCCATCCTGAAGGGTTTGCTTTTTGGATTATTGGTCCGACGTTGGTCCTGAACCTGGAATTCGAGGTCCTTGTTCAGAACATTCCAGGTTCTGGTCCAGCACAAAAGGGTTTCCCCTATGTGTCAGACTCTCACCGCTTGCTCATCATCACCCACTGCCTATAAGCCAAAGGCGCCATAAGGGTTGAACAACTTATCCTTAAACCGTTCTCTATCGTGAGGGAGATCCCCTTCACAATATTTTGCTTTCGACACTTAGTGTCGTGCGCAACCCTGAAACCAATGAGAGGTTGCGCGGTTGTGGGTAACGCGTGAAGCGTCGCCATAACAGTGGATCGAGTGAGTACACCTGATTGAGTGTTATGACCTCCCTGGCGTGTGCATTCCTTTTATCTATCTTTGCGCGGGCTCCTCGCCCATACATTTTAGCGTCTTTGGAGTTCTGGGTTGGAACATTTGTGAAAGGGACTAGGCATATTTGCATATTTGAGTTAGTAATATTATTTTGTTGTGTGGTGCATGGTTAAGTTTGGATTTCCTAGTCGATCGGCGTAGAACCACGCGTGGGAGAGAAGGTTAACAACAATCGTATTTTTGATCACCACTTCAGGACACCCTTCACCACTTCAGCCTGCCGAAACAGGTGGTTTTCAGGGTCTTCGGACCTTTCACTACTTTAGGACCATTCAGGTCCGAAAATCCTGAATGGTCCTGAAGTGGTGAAAGTTCCGAAGATCCTGAAAACCACCTGTTTAGGCAGGCTGCATCCTCAAGTGGTGAAGGGTGGTTTTCATGGTCTTCAGACCTTTCACCACTTCAGGACCATTCAGGATTTTCAGACTGCCCAAAACTCTCACTTGACCACTTCAGGACACCCTTCACCACTTCAGGATACAACCT
>BFEA01001215.1:61964-77787 GCA_003427395.1 Chara braunii
ATACAACCTGCCTAAACAGGCGGTTTTCAGAGTCTTCGGAGCTTTCACCACTTCAGGACCATTCAGGATTTTCAGACTGCCCAAAACTCTCACTTCAGAATTTTCATTCTTGAATTTTCAGCTACCCGATAACCGCTTGTGGCGCGTGGGAGATCAGCGCCCCACTCGACGGTTCGCGTGAGGGTCCAATCTAGGCGTGGACCGCGTGTACCCCCTATGCTACAGCGTACAAGAAACGCCCTCGGCTGGGCCACCTCCAGGATTGCACGTAAAAGTTTTTGCGCGTGGTTCAGTAGCTCGACGGGGATACACCCATCAAAGGGATGGTGACAGCTTCCGCGGGTGGAGGAGAGTTGTACCTCGCGAGGCCGTATCTTGTCATAGGGGCTCGATGGACCCTATGCTGTCATAGGGGCTCGATGGACCCTATCCTGTCATAGGGGCTCAATGGATGTATAGCTGGCGCACTCGACTGAAGCGGCTCCGCTGCTTCCTTTTTTGTAATGCGACTCACGAATCTGCCGATCCTGTGTGAAGCGGTTGGGAAGGTCTTCTCTGTGGGGACCGTGCGCTCGACAACGCTCACGACTCCTGAACCAGAAGAGGACATTCAAGTTGAACTCACTTCCTCACGGTAAGAAGAGATTGAGATGGGAAGATAAGGTAACGAAACAACGTATAGTTGCCCCCAACCACATATTTCTCACCAATTGAGCCGACGTGCATTTTAGTGATCGGGCATAGCCTTGGTACCCACACACAATGCAATGGAGTGCCACCTCAGGCAAAATGCAATGTCAGCATGCTCTCATCATCCCACATACATTTGCTGTCGCCACAGCTCCCATGCTGTCGTCACAACCTTCCAGCGATGCTCCCCTCTACCAGGGCCAATTAAGCCAGCGCCAATGTATCCTCACCGCGGAGAAGCTTTGTCAGTGCACCAAGTAACAAAGTCGCCAGCGCGGGTAACGGCGATATCGAACCTTGCTCTGTTACCAAATTGCAAGGAATATGAGCGAGAGCGATAGACAGAATTCCAAATTGCAGAATCACGAAGTAGTCCACATAGTCAAGTACCAAGCAGAGAGCACAATCCACCAAGATGCAAGGAACTTGACTGTTCACACTTGCTGGAGTGTATCATTTCGCATGCACAAATGTCATCACACAGATTGAGTAGCTTCACACGAAGCCAAGTCGAGATGAGATGAGAACCAGATAGTGCAACTTATATTATCAAAATCACATTATACAAGAGTATCTCGAGCTCAAGAGTTCAGCGCCCACATAATACAAGTCTCTCCCTCCTTCAATCATACACACAGGGTCTGGCTCAGCCCGCGTCTATCCAACGTCATAACCTGCCTTCTCTCTCTCTCCCTTCTCTCTCAATATCTTTGTCCTGGTTCTCTTGTCTCACCATGCATGCACACTCCCTATCTACGAGAATCTACTCTGAATGCAACTCACTGATATCCCACTACTAATCCTCCTACTGCTATTACTAACACAGACTGGCGCAGCTATGGCTTCTCCTGCAGCCTGTGCCCAACTTCCCTTCCTTCTGGCGCAACTCTCTTTCAGCCAGCGCTCCTCCCTGCGCTATAGCGCATAAGTGCCTCAACACTTCCACGCATCAATGCCCATGGGGAATCTGTCTTGTGGGGAGGCTGGCTTGGTTTCTTATACTGCTGGCCTCCCTTCGTGAGGTCTGCATTGGCACACTTGGGTCTTCCCTGTCCCAGACCTCTGCAGTGTGTGTCCCAGTACCTTTTCCTTAGGGTCTGCTGCTGCTGCGGCCTTCAGGCCTAAATTTCGGACTTGGGGTCTGAACCTAAACCTC
The DNA here is from genome assembly GCA_003427395.1 of Chara braunii. Taxonomy (NCBI): domain Eukaryota; kingdom Viridiplantae; phylum Streptophyta; class Charophyceae; order Charales; family Characeae; genus Chara; species Chara braunii. Next base: position 63,811 of record BFEA01001215.1, read on the forward strand.
ATGTTAGACTTTGACTGGACTGGGACCTGATCTTTGACTTCCCTCCGAATAGACACAACTTCAGTCCGAACAGACACACCTACTGCTCGAACAGACACATGCACTGCACGAACAGACACATCTCCTGCTTGAACAGATATGACTTGCACACCCCCTGGATGAACAAATGTGTCTCCCACAATTGAATACTGCAACTGTTCGTCCAGGGGCACAACCGTGACCTTTGACATGACTTTTGTTGTAGCTAGGATGTGACTTTTGACCCAGCGAGCATGCCTTTTAATCTGCTTTTCACGAGTTGGGCTCTGGCCGAGTGACCCCACTATGCTGCATTTGTCATTCAGGGTCTGAATCAAGTGAAAGGCCCTTTACTCTCGCCGGCCTAATTTCGAAGTCCTCCGAGAAAAACCTTCATTTGTCTATTATGTTTATTCCTCTTCTTGCTCTTTCATAAACAGATACAATATGAGGCGCAGACTCAATTAATTCTTCTCTTGTGAACCAGCGATCTTCACTTGGGTTCTGATATGCAAATCTTACTTTATATTGTCGTTGGGGTCTGCCTCTACGTCCAGTTTGAAGAGTGCTTTCGGCAACAATCTTGTCCACATCATATTTCCCATCCATACCAGGAGGTATCGTTGATCTGCGACTGGGAAATAACTCATTTGTCACGCAAGGTAAGAACTTTGAAGCGTGAAAAACTGGATATGTATGCAAATGCAGAGGAATTTCAATCACATAAGAAGGTCCATCCACATCTCCAATCACATCTAGAACTTGCCAAGGTCCTCTGTAGGCTGGTAACAGTTTCTGGGATATGTTCTCCTCAGGAACGAACTCTTTAGATTTAACCCATACCAGATCACCTACAGCAAATTGAGAAGGTCTTTTGTGCTTATTTGCTTGTTCTATCATCTGATGTTGTGCCTTTACTATGTTTTCCTTCACCTTCTCAATATCTTTCTGATACTGTATCGCAAACTCGCTTGTTCCTAGTGGAAGCTTATATACTTGATCCGGATTCAGGCGATCAACAGGTCTACGCGGGCGCCATCCCAAATGCAGCTCCATCGGAGTCTTGCATGTAGACAGGTGAACAAAGTTGTTATAGGCACTAGCAACTTTGGGCAAATGTTCGTCCCAGTCAATCTGGTCGGGACGTATGTACATACGCAACGTTTGCTGCAAAATCTTGTTCATTTGCTCAGTCTGGCCGTTTGTCTCACGGTGTCTGACATAGTCACCTTAGAGCCATAGACGTTCATCAGTTGCTGCCATTATTCACTTGTGAACCGCGAATCTCTGTCACTTACAATCGTTAAGGGATGTCCATAATCCTTCACCCAATGGTTAAAGAATTCCCGGATTACCAATTCTGTCTTTGCTTCCGCTGGTAATGCTACGAAGACAGCATACTTACTAAACCTATCAATGATGACCATAACTTGCGTCTTTCCATTCGTGCTTTTTACCTTAGTGTCCATAAAGTCAATGGACACAGAGTCTCCTGGACCGGTTGGAATTGGCAAAGGCTTCAACAGACCGAGGGGAGGCTGAGTGGTGCTCTTATTTCGTTGGCACACTTGACAACCCTGCACATATGCAATGCAATCGGGTTTCATGTGAGGCCAGGTGTAAGAGCGTAACAGACTTGCATAAGTCTTTTTCCACCCGAAATGGCCTTCAGTGTCATGGCACTCCCCCAAGATCAGATTTTTGATCTCCTCCTTATTAGGAATACAAAGCCTATCATGTACATCCGTTCTTTCAAATAACAGTCCTTGGGTAATACGATAGTCAAGAAACTCTTGAGGCGCTTCTTGTATACGCTTAATCATAGCGTCGTAAACAGGATCTGTGGAATACGCACTTTTAATCTTCTCTTGTAAATCGGTGCCCATATCTAGATATGTTACAATAGCACCGAAGAAGTCAGATCTTCGACTTAAAGCATCAGCAACAACATTATACTTCCCCTTTACTGACTTTAGCTCAAAATCATACTGGTCAATTTCAACAGCCCACCTAGTCAGCTTAGGTGTCATTCAGGCCAGCGTTTTAAGCCAGCGAAGTGTCTCATGATTTGAGTGGCATCCTAAGAGATAGTGTCACCAATGATCCAGGGCTTTCTCGGAGAGCAAACAACTCCCTCTCATACATAGAAGCGGCGACCTTCTCATTAGGCAGTCGTCGGGACATAAACTCCACATGCCTGTATCCTTCCCATCATCTTGTTAGAGTACAACGCCTATCCCGTACTGACTGACGTCGGTTGTGACGACAAAGGGCAAAGTGGGATCAACAACTTTAAAAACCGGATAATTGATTAGACATTTCTTTAGACGCTTGAATGAAGCCGTACAATCAGAGTCCCACTTCCAGATCGTTTCTTTCTTTAGCAATCTGCGAAGGGGAGCAGCAATTATCATGAAGTGTCTAACGAACTTCCGATAATAGTTGGCTAGCCCAAGGAATGACCGCAACTCAATCAAAGTGCGGGGGTTAGGCTAATCGCGAATTGCGGCAATCTTTGCGTCTTCCGGTTTGATTCCATCACCATCAAGCACATGCCCCAGATATAAAACCTGACGCTTAGCCCACTCACACTTCTTGGGGTTCAACTTCAGTTTTGCTTCACGCAATTTATTTAGCACGAGTCGAAGGTGCTCACAATGTTCTTTCAAATCTTTACTAAAAATCAAAATATCATCAAGATAAACGACAACTAACTTATCAAGCCACTCGCGAAAAAGCTCATTCATCGTTCTTTGGAACGTTGCAGCTGCATTTGTAAGAGGGCAACACAATGAACTCATAGTGTCCATACCTTGTCCGAAAGGCAGTCTTATATTGGTCTTCTGGCTCTACCTCAATTTGATGGTAGCCACACTTCAAATCAATCTTAGTGAAGTATTTGCTACCCTGCACTCGATCCAACAAATCGTCTATCCTCGACAATGGCTCAACATTCTTAACTGTTATATCGTTTAATCTTTTATAATCTATGCACATGCGGACCCCACCTTCTTTCTTTGGCACAAAAAGCACTGGCGCACCATAAGGCGAGGAGCTAGGTCTTATCCACCCCTTCTCCAGCATTTCATCAAGCTGGGTTCGCAGTTCGTCTAATTCTTTGGGTGACATCCGGTATATAGGCCCCTTAGGAATTTGACTTCCTGGTACAATTTCAATGTGATGTTTGATTGGTCGTTCCACCACACCGCTTGTGGCCTCTGCCACATCTGCGAATTCTTTCAAAATCTTTTCAATATCGGGGGACTTTGCCTCTTCTTTGACTTCACCTTCCTTCATTGGGCGCACATATGCAACAAAAACTTGATCATGCAAGTTATACCTTTTCACATGGCGGGCGAACGCGGGGGCACTCATACAACAATGAGCTAAGCTGCTTTCCTTACCAAATTCATGAAATAGACGGATTTTCTTCTTTCCACCCTGTGGACTTGGGAACCAACACTCATGGTCCCTTAACTTTATATCCGCATTTGCAGCTTCACCCCAATCCATGCCTAAAAGAATGTCAAAAGGGAGATTATCTTCCACCAAGAGAGTCAGAGAGTAGAGAACACGTTCCACCTTCCCCCTTGCTTCAAGCTGGAAGTATATCTTGACCCTTTCAACATATCTATCCATTACGGTTATAGTACTATTAGCCAACTTACTCATTACGGGCTCATCTAACTGTTTAACGATTTGGCCCGAGTCGCAGTTTTTGCAATCCTTTCTTACTAATATAGTTGTGCGTTGACCCACTGTCAATCATTCCTCCAACTCTTACTTTATTTATCTCTAGATCTGCAATTATTAACTGTCCATTTCGTTTTTTCATTTCAGTCCATTCTTACTATTAACTGTCTGATACCCAACATATGAAAAATGTCCAAAACAGGCCTGACGTGGATATTGAGGCCCGCCCTCATGTAGGGCGGGCACGAGGCTTGCTGGGGGCCGCAGCCCAGAACATTTGCATGCCCGAGAAGGGCTCCCTGAGGGCTCAATCCTCGCCAAAAAATAATAAAAATGAAAAAATTATGGGACTCCATAAACCCCAATAACCCCACCAACACCCCATACCCACCCCCCATACCCACGCCCAACACCCCCATACACCCCCCCAACACCCCCAAAACGTCCCCCAACACCCTCATACCCCCCCTGAATACCCCCTACACCACCCGTATACGCCCCCATAACCCCCCCCATCCCCCCTATAACCCCCCCTATTTCCCCCTAACCCCCCTCTATCCCCAAAAGTTTCTCAGTGGATTTGGGCTGTACTCAGCAAGCGCAGTACAGCCCCCAACTCAGGTTTGAAAAAACAATCAGAGGATGGCCGTTTTCTGACAGATCGGCAGACTGCCGACCGGTCGACCCTACTGGTCCGCTGCCATGTGGTCGGCGGTCGGCAGGTATGCAACCCTGATAAATACATAAGAGTTGATTGTGTGTGTGTGAGAGAGGGAGAGAGAGACAGAGAGACAGAGGGGGGGGGTGAAGGGGGGTGAGAAAGAGTTTTCGCCTTGTCATTTCTTTCATGCTGGGAAGTCTGAAATTCATGAAGATGAGATTTAACCTGCGTCAAGTGGTGTGCCATTGGTCACGAAGCGGGCAAAGGAATGGTGCTGACAGGTGTGATAGCCCCAACGGGTGTATTTGGTCTTTGTTTTGGTATCTGTGCACCTCCTTTGCTGCCATCAGACTATGTGTTCGGAGACAAGAAGTTTGGAGGTAATGCGCAGTCCATCACAAAGCAGCGATGGGTTCATCATACCTCATTCCTGTGGGACTTCAAGGATGAGCGCATGCAGTACTTACTTCAACCAGGAAGAGCTCCTGAGTACAGAAAGGTACGTCTGCAGTGGAGTGACTGTCAGGTTGCTCATATTACCCCCTCTAGCACACCGGCACATTTTTTTTTTCAAAAAAAAAAAAGGTTGTGTTCTGCTCTGTCATGTGTTGGAATGGATGATCTTGTGCGTCCTTTGCTCTCACTACCATCTTCGCTGGAATAGAATGCCCTGTTTTTATATCTATACTTGGCACAACTTTTCAGTCTAGACATAGCAATAATGACAGGGTGTTAGTGCAATGAAGCATGTTCTGCTTCTCTGTATAGCTCCCGCAATTTCACGATCCATCTTGAGTCTCTGACTTTCCTTCTGAAACGGTTTCACCCAGTTGACCCGGCATTGCAGACACAGAGATTCGACCCCTAGACCTGTGCCCTAACCCTGTACATTGAACCTGTGTGCTGAGGGAGATTCGATCCCTAGACCTACCCTGTACCCTGTACATAGGCCCAGTAATCTGTGTGAGACTCGATCCCTAGGTCTGTAGATTAGGAGTTAGGTATGTTACCGTTACGCTTAGGAAGGTCTGTTCTAGAAGTCTCTATCTGAGTCTACTGAGGCCTAGAGTCTGTCTGTAAGTCCGTAGGTTCTAGAAGCTCGTAGGTCCCTTGTAGGTCAGTCCAGTCAGCAAGTACCAGGGGTAGGGGCTGCACGTGGGGAAGGTTCTGGACCCCGCTGTGGGTTCCACACGTTTTGGCCCAGGCCCACACGTTTTGAGGCAGGCCCGGGTACCTCCGAAGAAGTATAAATAAAGAGGCAGCGTCCAGCCATTCATTCATTCGCCTGTGTGCCATGCTGAAGAGCTGCCTTGGTATCTTGTGCGTGGAGGACTGCAGGTGCCCGGAGAAGAAGTGGGCTGTGAAGAAGACAGCGGCCATAGCGAACCAGCGAGAGAGAGACACCGGCGCCCATAGCTAGGAGGAGGAAGACGACAGCGGCCATATCTGCCCAGCTGTTGGTGCAGACAAGGTGTACAGAGTGTGTGTGTCTGTGCAGCGTGGACATTCAGGGTGATCCTCGTACGTGCGTGCATGTGAGGGTGAGGAAGAGTGAGGCTGGTGGTAGAGACAGTGTTCGGCGGCCAKAGCCRCAAGTTGTACAGTTGTTCTGAACAGAGTTTAAGAGCAAGTTCGTTGTTGATTCTGASTTCACGAGTTTGGTTTGCCATCGGTTCTCATGTGTGCATGTTGTGAGCAAGTCCAGAGTCGAGTCTGATTGCATTGGTATCGGAGCTGGTACCCGTTGTCCATGCCGGTGGAGCTGCAGCAAGCGAAGAAGAAGGAAGAAGCCACCATAGCCGGAGCTCGGCAGAGAGAGAGAGAGAGAGCGAGAGAGAGAGAGAAGGAGAGAGAGAGAGAAAGAGAGAGAAGGGGGGACGGCAGCCATAGCTGCCAAGTGGGGAAAGGAGACGACCAGCAGGAAGAAAGAGATAGACGCAGAGAGAAAGAAGAAGAAAGTGACGAAGAGGGAGACGAAGTCAGCCATAGCCGAGGTGAAGAAGACGAAGGTTTTGACGAAGAAGAAGAAGGTCCACCATAGCCGGAAGGTTGGAAGGTTGACCAGGAGAGCTGACCAACATTGACCACGAGTTGATCAACGTTGATCGAGAGTTGACCAACGTTGACCGGGTGTTGACCAAGGGTTGACCAAGAGCGTAACCAGGCATTGACCAGGCGTTGACCAAAGTTGACCAAGCGTTGACCAGCAAGTTGACCAAGACCGTTGACCGGAGCGTCGACCCAGCTGGACCGAGAAGATTACCGGTACCATCTCTCCAAGCCCTGGCCTATCCCCTTACCCCGTGGATGTGCACCTTCACCCTGGTACTTGCTGACGTCAAGTCTGTCAAAGTCAGTCAGTCATATCTCCCTGTCAGATCTGTCTAGGTCAATAGGACTCTGTGATTGTGGTCATAGAACCGTAAGTCTAGCCCGAGTAGTGAGTCAAGACCCCTCGATAGAAGTTAACCAGTTTGGTCTACGTGTTGAGGCGTGGAATTGCTGTTGATTGTGCACCGTCACCATGGTGGACCTCAGGTCTGGAACTAGTACCACCCCCTACAGCAAGGAGCAAGAGGAGAGAGCTGCCGCTATCCTGCGAGAGAGGACGGAGAGAATGGAGAAGAGGGAACTGATTAAGCAGGCCAAGATGCTGGCCCTACTGGAGGAGCAAGAGGCAAAGACGAGGCAGATGGAGGAAGAGTTGAAGAAATGGACAAAGGAACAGGAGGAGAAGATGACAGCCATACAAGCGGAGGTGGAGAAAGAAGAAGAAGAAGAAAAGCAAGTGGAAGAAGAAGTACCGTTGGAAAGAAGAAGAGGTGGAGTCAGTACAAGCAAGGAGGAGGAGATTGAAAAGACCACATAAGAATGGACCGCACATTTGGAGCTGGGAGAAGATAGGGAGGCCGAGTTGGCCATACCCCAAGCAGAGAGAGAGGCAGCGAGGAGAGAGTTAGAAGCAGAAAAGGACCTGGTGAGGAGAAAGGCGAAAGAGGAGGAGCAGCAGAGGGCATGGAAGTGGTCCCTATCTCAAGAAAGAGTTAGCCGTCTGGAAGTGGCAGAAAGGGCAGAAAAAGATCTAAAGGCGGCGAAGACTAGGATGGGGAAGATCAGGAAAGAGACGGAGGTAGCCACTAAACTCGATACCCTGACCGAGAGTGTGGAATCTTTACTAATTGCACATCGTGAGTAGACACAGTACATCCGCAACTTAGAAGTAAAGATAGATGTGATACGTGCTGGGTTTAAAGATTTTGCACGTGATATGATGAAGTACCTGGTGGACCAGGTCCACCTGGCAATTAGTAAGACGAAAGAGTTTTGCACGGGCGCCATTGAAGGCGCCAAGTTAACGACTCCTAAGGAAGAGGAGCCAGCCCCACCACGCCGTGAGAAAGTCAGGGTCCGTTTCCCCGAACCCTTCAGTGGAAAGAAGGGGGAAGATTTCGATAACTGGGAGGCCAATGTGCACTCCTATCTCTATTTACAGGGAGTCACGCCTGAGGACCACGTTTTGGTGGCCTTCTAGGCTCTTCGAGATGAGGCGACCAGCTTTGCTAGGTCGCTAGCCCGCGCTGCAAACTGTGATAACGATATGGTCACATATTCTTGACTAACGCCCCTCTTTGAGTTTCTGAAATCACTCAGGGAAAGATTTTCTGATGTGACGGGGGGGCTTAAAGCCTCTGACAAACTCCAAATGATACACACTCGCCAGTGGAGGAGTGTGCATGCGCTTAAGTCCCCTATGGACGAATTGATTGCGGTCCCTAGGCATGGAGTGACCGACGCCCAACTCCTTAACCTCTTCTATCGTGCCCTGCTTGAGAATATTCAGGGACACTTCTTCGAGAAGAAGAATCAGCAGGGCATGACTTATGATACTCTTAGTCGGGAGGCAGTTGCATTTGCCGCCCAAGCATCGTCGGTTACCACGTTCTAGCACAAGGACTTGTCAAAGGGAAAAACGTGAAGGGGACGCACCATCTCCGACCAAATCAAGGCCAAAGATAGTCTAATACTAGGTTCCCTACTCTGCCATTGAGTGGGGACTAGAGGAGCAGGACAATAGCACTGGTCAGGGGAGAACCTGTCGCGGTCGGAGGGAGGCCGCAAGGAGGAGGACAAAGGTCCGACTAGAACGGCCGGGCCCCGGGTGGCCGAGGACAGGGCGGCCAGGGGGTTGGCGACAATGGCAACCGCCAAGCGGGAGGAAGGGGAGGTCCCCCGTCTAACCGTCCGCGTTTTAGTCGGTCACCTCCCAGACAAGGATGGTGGCACCCAGGCCGTCCCGAGGGCCGACTCTAGGATGATCTGGGCATAGAGCAAAACGTATGGCAAGAACGCATCAATAGCTCTCAGTGCGTATTCTACGGGGACCCAGGCCACATTATAAAATTATGTCCTAAGTATAGGGACCGTGTTGCGACTAGGGCAGCAAAAGACAGCCGCCGGTAAGGGTCGCAACTGCCCCTACCCTAGGAGTATGTGGATTTGAGCGTGCCCTCGAAGTAGAGTCTCCCACTCCACATATCTCCATGGCAGAGGTTGCAGGTCGGCGTCTAGTAGGCGGTCCAGAGACTGCTTGTGTTAGGGTCTCTCTAGACGCTTCCCTCACAGGCTTAGCTGAGGAGTTGAGAGAGAGGAGGCAAGCCTGGGCCAAGATGAAGAAGGATAGTAAAGGACAACTGATCCTCGTAGATGTAGAGATATTTAGAGCTAGAGTAGGAGCCATGATAGACAGTGGGGCGACTAGGAGTTATATTAGTCGTCGAGCGCTGGAGAAGTTGAAGCTTAATCTGAAAGTCCAACGATTAGAGGAACCTGTAGTCAGCATCCTTGCCGACAACAGTAGGATGCGCGTTGAAGAGTATGTTGAGGGGGTCCACGCCTACTTTCGCCTTGAGAACAATGGTAAGGTAGAGAAGGTATTGCACTCCTTGACCCTCCTCGTAGAAGAGAGTCTCCCTTTCGACATTGTCCTAGGCACAGATTGGGGAGGGGCAGCAGGAGCCACATTGCACCTTAGAGAGCACGAGTGCAAGCTCCCTAGGGCATAAGGCGAAGTCAAGAAGTCCGCCCGTTCCATGAGTCCGGGGTAGATAATCCCCTCGCCCATTGCAGCCTCAGCGCTCCTGCATTCGCCACACCTGTGCGAGAGGAGCAGCTCAAAGAGTAGGTGTTTGTAGCCTACGTTAGGCCGATTTCTGACCAGCCCAAGGAAGAGGAGAAAATTCGTCGTACTATAGCCCGTCTGCTGGAAGAGTACAAGGACTTATCTGAAGCACCTTCAGGAGTAGTGCCCAGACCGATCCAGCACCGTATAGAGATAGAACCTGACATCAGAACGCCTAAGGGGGCAGTTTGTTTGTCCCAAAGAAAGAGGGAGAATTACGCATGTGTATAGACTACAGGGGACTGAATGCCATCACCATTAAGAATGCAGAGCCATTGCCACGTATAGATGACTTGCTAGATCGCGTGCAGGGATGCAGGTACTTCTCAAAGATAGGTTTGAAATTGGGGTACCATCAGATAAAGGTGCATCCTGATGATCGGTACAAGACGGTGTTCAGGACAAGGTATGGGCATTACGAGTTCATAGTGATGCTGTTTGGCCGTACTAATGCACCGACTATGTTTCAGTGCTGCATGAACGACTTGTTTAGACCGTTATTAGATAGATTCGTCGTTGTTTATTTAGACGACATCCTAGTGTTCAGCAAGACCCTCGAGGAACGTGAGGGCCATCTACGGCAGATTCTAAGCAAGCTGAGAGCGTCTAACTTTAAGATTAACCCAAAGAAGTGCGAATGGGCCAAGACAAAGGTCCTTTACCTAGGCCATGTGCTAGACAGCGACGACATACGACCTGAGGACAGCAAGATTGCATCCATTAGAGACTGGCTAACTCCGAAGATGCTGACAACGTTGCGCTCATTCTTGGGACTGGCTAACTACTATAGGAAGTTCGTGAGGAACTTCTCCATGATCGCTGCTCCCCTTCGTAGGTTGCTGAAGAAAGAGACCATCTGGAAGTGGGACAAGGATTGTACGTCAGCCTTCAAGAAATTAAAACAGGCTCTAATAGAGTACCCTGTCCTTAAAGTTGTTGACCCGTCACTGCCATTTGTTGTCACTACAGACGCTAGTCAGTATGGCATAGGTGTTGTCCTACAGCAAGATGACGGCAACGGTTACAGGCCTGTAGAGTTCATGTCAGCCAAGCTGCCCTCAGAGAAAGTTGCAGCATCGACACATGAGAGGGAACTCTACGCTCTCAGGCAGGCCTTAGATCACTGGAAACACTACCTGCTTGGGAGACACTTAAAGGTATATTCTGATCACGAGACTCTTCGATGGCTATAGACACAGGCCAACATGACGACCAAGTTGACTAGATGGGCTGCTGAGATAGACCAATTTGACTTTGAGTTAAAGCCTGTAAAAGGAAAGTATAACGTGGTAGCCGATGCTCTGAGTAGGAGAGCTGATTACGTCGTCGCGATAGTGCACTATCTAGACATAGGGGCCGATCTGCAGCATGAAGTAAGAGATGCCTATGCACAGGACCCGATCTACAGTGAACTGCTGAAGAGAGTAAAGGAAGCCCCAGATAGTGAGCCACACTACCGAACCACGAACGGGCTATTGTTCGAGAAGACCAACATCGCTGACAGACTATGTGTCGATACACGTGGCCAGGAATGAAAGCAGACTGCATAGAGTATGTGCGCAACTGCAAGGTGTGTCAGCGTAATAAGACTACAACCAGAGCCCCTCTAGGTCTTCTTAGACCCTTGCCTATTCCATTAGGACCCAAAGATTCAGTTTCCATTGACTTCATGGATACGGGGGTCAAAAGTAGGCACGACAAGAAGTCATGGTCATAGTAGATAGATTTAGCAAGTATGCAGTATTTGTTCCCCTGCCTTCAGAGGCCCGTACAGACTTAGTCATTAGTAAGTTTTTCGACTTCTAGGTAAGCGAGCATGGCATGCCGCTGTCCATAGTTAGTGATAGGGACACGCGGTTCACTAGTCAGAATTGGCAGGATCTGATGAAAGTCTATGGGTCTAAGTTGTTGATGTCGTCAGGACGACACCCAGAGACTAACGGCCAGATAGAGCAGATGAATAAGATCTCGCAGCAGCTACTCAGAATGCATATTAGACCTGATCATATAAATTGGGATGAGAAGCTTCCCAAAGTAGCAAGCGCCTACAATAATAGTGTCCACCTAGCTACTTGCAGAACTCCTAATGAGCTACATAAGTCCTTTAGGCCTAGTCGACCGTTTGAGGGACCAAACCGGGACCAGATACAAAGACTACCACCCGACACACGAGAGTTTGCGTTGCGGCACGAGCAGGAAGTCGCTAAGGTCATAGACAATCTGAGAAAAGCCCAGCACTAGATGATAGAGCAAGCTAACAAGCACCGCCGACCTTCACATTTTCAGGTAGGCGATCTAGTCTGGGTCAAGTCGAAGGAGTTCGCACCAGAGGAAAACATCTCACAAAAGCCCTTACCTGCGTATAGAGGACCATGGCCTGTCCTAGAAGTCAAAGGAGGAGAGGACGGCCCGTCATATACCATAGAGATTCCAGCACACCTCCACACGTACCCAGTCTTCCATGCGTCTAAGTTGTTACCTTGCACCAGGTCTGACAGATGCCCTCCCAGGAGATTGATGATTCCGCCAGACATGGATGGTGCATATGATATAGATCACATCGTGGAAGAGGACGTGTTCAGGACAGGAGGTCGAGATCGTCCACAAAAACAGTATAAGGTTAGGTTCGCATACCAGGTACCCGAGGACGACCGATGATTTACAAGAACAGAGCTGCTAGAAACTGCCCCCGACATAGTACACACCTATGAGAGGGAAAGGAAGGGCAAAGGTCCTACCTTGAGTTGGAGTGTTCTCAGAGGACCCCGAATGTAGGACGGCGGGAGTGAAACGGTTTCACCCAGTTGACCCGGCATTGCAGACACAGAGATTCGACCCGTAGACCTGTGTCCTAACCCTGTACATTGAACCTGTGTGCTGAGTGAGATTTGATCCCTAGACCTGTGCACAAACCCTGTACATTGAGCCTGTGTGCGGAGTGAGATTCGATCCCTAGACCTACCCTGTACCCTGTACATAGGCCCAGCAATCTGTGTGAGACTCGATCCCTAGGTCTGTAGATTAGGAGTTAGGTCTGTTACCGTTAGGCTTATAGAAGGTCTGTTCTAGAAGTCTCTATCTGAGTCTACTGAGGCCTAGAGTCTGTCTGTAAGTCTGTAGGCTCTAGAAGGTCGTAGGTCCCTGTAGGCCAGTCCAGTCAGCAAGTACCAGGGTTAGGGGCTACACGTGGGAAAGGTTCTGGACCCCGCTGTGGGTTCCACACGTTTTGGCCCAGAAGGCCAAACGTCTGGAAGCTCCCTGGGCCACACGTTTTGGCCCAGGCCCACATGTTTTGAGGCAGGCCCGGGTACCTCCGAAGAAGTATAAATAAAGAGGCAGCGTCCAGCCATTCATTCATTCGCCCGTGTGCCATGTGGAAGAGCTGCCTTGGTATCTTGTGCGTGGAGGACTGCAGGTGCCCGGAGAAGAAGTGGGCTGTGAAGAAGACAGCGGCCATAGCGAACCAACGAGAGAGAGACACCGGCGGCCATAGCTAGGAGGAGGAAGACGACGGCGGCCATAGCCGCCCAGCTGTTGGTGCAGACAGGGTGTACAGAGTGTGTGTGTGTCTGTGCAGCGTGGACATTCAGGGTGATCCTCGTATGTGCGTGCATGTGAGGATGAGGAAGAGTGAGGCTGGTGGTAGAGTGTGGCATGCTGCGCAGCCACACGGGCCTGCAGGGCCCGACCAGCATTCGCAGCCTAAAAGCCTGGAAACAAGGGCTTACAGGCCCCGTGTCGTTTCAGCCTGAAAGCCTGAAAACGAGGGCCTGCAGACCCTATGTCGTTTCAGCCTAAAACAGGGCCATCCAGGCCCTCAGTCTTTTCAGCCTGAAACGGAGGGCCACTTTCGGGCCCTCATAAGATCGACCTGCCATGACATTCAGGCACCAAACCAGGGTTTTAGGAACAGGCTATTTTTGGCCTGTTCCCACGACAGCCTCAGCAGGAGCTGCAGCGCCAGGCCCTGGCTCGTTTTGGCATTGGCAAGAGCAGCCTCCTGGACTGCCCCGCCCTGCAACTGCAGGCAGTCGGAGGCAGTCAGGAGGCAGGCAGTTGCATACTGTAACGTGCAGACCAGAACAAGAACCGACCTTTCAATACAAAGTACAAGATAACACAGCGAAAGACTTAGATACCAGTGATCCGAACAATCAATGTTGTAATGCAGCCCTGAACGTACATCATCATCATCGTTACAAGGTGTGAATGGGTCTGGCGCTTCACACAAGAAGACAGCGCCAGCCCATACCATACACAGACGAAGAGGAAGGGGATAGACGAAGAGGAGGGGGAAGATGGGAATGTCGTCAACCTCAAGTCTTCGGCACAAGCCCAAATAGTCCCTCGTCGGAATGTCTGAATCCCAAATGTCAAGTCTGGATCCAATGTCGTCAAGTCTCAAGTCACAACTCTGTCTCTCTCT